>JAQIVE010000728.1:0-32349 GCA_034698285.1 Sminthurinus bimaculatus | reverse complement strand
CACTATATGCGTTTTCATTGTCGTTCACTAGATATTTTGTCATCAAAGTGCTAACTCGTTCTTTATTGCATTCAGCCTTATGTTTTTGGTACCGTTCATGTCTGCACTTGCACTTGCTACTTACAAATGTGTAATATTTTTAAAAATAATTTTTAATCATACAGTAAATGAAGTCTAATTTGGGTATTTAACTTTAATGTCATTATTTATGTTTCCTATTTATACATTAACAGTCGCTTATCCAACCGACATTCGTTAATAAAAGTGGAGTATACATTTGATATCAAATTTCAAAAAATCATTTCAAAAAGTGATATCACTTTTTTTTTATTTACGTTGTTCAGTGGGGAGGTAATTTGAAGATTATTATGAGAGTGTTTGTTCTTGCCAACTTGCCATGTAGGGACCAAAGGATAAATAAATTTAATTTTTTGTAACTTGTAACTTGTACCATGGACAGAGACTAATTATTTTAAATCAAGTCTATCCAAAAAGACGTCAAGGTTAAATTTACAACGATCATCAACTATGCCTAAATACTTTTTGTATCAACGTCAATACAACGTCAGAGTATCGTAGATATGTTCGGCTGTGTTTATAAATAGGAAGTGGTTAATAAGATTGCCTTTGTAAGTATGAAGTACATTTTATTTATGTTCACTATTTTTACATGTATAAATTCAGTTATTTGGGTACAAACAAATCCAAATAATATATGCATAATGAGTATACATATATCGAGATTGTACGTTGGGGTAAAAGTATGTTATGCATCTAAAATTCAAAGTCAAATTATAACTTGTAAGAGAGTACGTATTAGGTATGTATATACCATATACTAGGTGCAAGTCAGGTAATAAGTATAACTATAGTAAGTAAAACAAGCTAAAGAGATTGATCGAGAGATTTTTCCGATTGCGGTTATAAATATGATGATTTTTAGGCAGACCTGCTCCTTTCTTTCAATCAGACCTGAACAATCAGTTCTGTTCGAATCGAAAAACATTAATTACTCTTCGTGGGGTGTCTAATTTTTAGTCGCTGCATTGCTCTTGTTGATATCCAATCATATAATAGTTTATAACAAGAGTGTACTCACTTAAGATAGCTGCACAGCGGACTGCAAAACATGTCTAGTTATCAATGAGATCCCTCTGCTTTCATTAATAACATATTGTATTTATTTTTAATTGAAATGGCGTTGAAATTTTTGACTTGAAATTCAGTCTTCTTTTTTTGATTCTTGACCAGTAACGGATTATCTATTCATCCCAGTAATGGGTATTGTAATACCTTACACGCTTCATTTCTACAAATCTAAACACATAGATTTGTAAAAATTCTGTCATTTTAGAAAAATGAAACTTTTACATCCATATCAAACAAAGTCAGTCAAAAGGAACCTCAGGATTTTGATTATGTAGCAGTACAATATAATGTTATTGTTAATGTTATTTATTTACGGCAATAGAACGAATATATACAAAGTATAATTACTGATTAAAATTCGTGATTATGTGTACGTATACCTATGTTTAAATTCCTAACAAAAGTTCTTTCATTTGGCAATATTTAAAAACGTGGAGCCCCACATGGTAAAACTACAAGAACAAAAGACAAAATACCAGTACTATAGTTGTTTAACTTTAAGATGAAAGAGAAAAATTTGAAATGCTACACGTGGGATATGAGATTGCGTTAGGGTTTAATGCATTTTATATGCGAATTTTCTTAGCTTCCTCTAACTTAGCTTCTACGTGATTTTTTGTCACCTTAAAGGTATACATTCTTTCTTGTTGATACAGAGCAAGCTATATGTACTATAGGCATAACTAATACATTTGAAATTATCATCGGATCTGCGGTAATTAATATTTGGACAGATTTCAATCTCTGAACCACTATTGTTTTCTACTAGAATCTGTGCATATTAATACGCATGTATATAGGTTTGTTCACCTGAATTAACGTAAAGTATTTTATTCTTCTTGTGCGTTTATCTGTGCCTGTCTTGCATGTATATATTGTGCATACCTAGACGTATATCTGTTTGGCGTTCATTAATTTTTTTCACTTTTTGTCACAATAATGAAAGCCTTGGAATTTTACATCACGCATGTAACGTGTAAAATCTGTTCAAATACGCACGTATGTACAACAGGGATATTAAAATCCTGCAGAATGTAGAGTACAACGTGTTAGATAGACTGGTAGATATTTAGATAGGTACAAAGAAGAAGAGGTATGTATGATTGTAAAATGAGGCTCAAGCATGGAGCCACAGCTAAAAAACCGTAGATAATTCTGTAGAAAAATGAGTTCAGGTTCAACGTACTAGCGGATCGTTGATGCAGAAATGTGGAAGAGAACTATGTACATGGACTGACTGGGGTGTGCAAAAGTTAAATGTATGTATGTATACTTCTTTATTCTATGGTGTTGGTGTGTTGTTGTTGTTTCTGCTGCTCTCCTCTAATTTTGTACCTGAGTCTAGACAGCATGGAAGATATCATTAGTTTTACAAGTTAAAAATCATGTTTTAGGTCCATTTGTTGACTTCCGTTGCTGTTGGTCTCTCTTTTTCCCTCTCTATCTCTCTCTTATTTTTTATCTGCCGTCGTTGCCCCATCATCTGAAAAATCTGAAAGTGGATGTAAAATAAGTAAATGAGCTAGTGAACGAGTGCACCTTTTACTTGGCGACAACAACAACGACACTAAATTTAATGGTTTTTCAGTACTATTCACTTTTGAGAAAATGGCTTTGTAGATGACACACAATACATCTATATTATGTACGTATAGTAATGAAAGTAGGGAATTTTATTGGCCATCTATTTACTACCAAAAAAATCGTGTCATTTCATTTGTTATATGCCCACTTGTTGTAAATACAGTGTGCTATTTATTTTTTTCTCTAAATTTAAATGATTCTCTGTTAATGAATACAGGAGGTGCATATTCCTATGTGAATGTGTAACGTGTACTGTCATCATGACATGTGAATGTGTTGTATTTATGTATTTATAAATATATATATATATATATGTATAAGTGAAGCCTTTAATCGGACTTTAATTGTTCTAAGCAGACGTGTATCAGTTTAAGCTTTAGTCTTCATCGTATTGGTTAGGTACATAATCGTCTGTGGTAGTTGATTGTTCATATAGGCTGTTTTCTTGTTGTAAGCTGGAACAAAAATATGGATTAAAGGGAAATTTTCAGCTAAAAGTAGATTAAGGCTATCTCCTTTCCTCTTTTGTCATTTGAGTATAAGTATTAGTGTATTCTTTTGGACTTTGCTAAAATGGTGTAATTAATAAATTTAGATATTATTTAGGAAAGAAATGCATAGTTAAAGGAACAGCAGCAGAGGTGTTTTTTACTTGAGGTATATAATCAGTAATTACTTACGTTTTCCTCATCTCTTTATGCTTATTCAGTTACCCATTCGATGACTAAACGCTAAAGAGAAATTATATTTGTGTTAGTACGTATTATAATGTCAAATTGAAAAGACTGTCAGACTCTGCAATCTCTGTCGGTTGATGGTAGTTAGATGTGTAAGTTGTGTGCTTCATTACAAATAATAATGAAAGTGGGTACACATTCATTCTTTTACGATTCGGAACGTTTAAGGAATATAATTGACTGTGTGTAGCAAATCTATTAGTTGATGTTGATAGTAGTAATACAGTGAGTAAGCGAGGAGTGAGAGAGCAATTTTTTTGCGCTCAGTAAAAAGATTTTGCAATTCGCACTGATGTATCATGATGGTCTATGAAACGAAAGGCATTATTATTATTATTATGCTTATTAAATATTGTCGAGCCGACAATGTGTCTATCTATTATAGATTTAACTAATGGATGGATGGATGGATGGACGGATGGATAGATATTATATTAGCTGTGCACATTATATGCATGATGCCTTGGCACTTGGCATTATTAATTCATTTATTTTGGCAAGCAAGCTATTCTGAAAAAAATTGCAACTAGGTACATAGGGTGCTTCGAAAGTAACAAGATTTTTCTTTATTTTCTAAATCTTCTGTGACAGATAGATTTCATCTGAGGTACAAAGTATGAATTAAAAAACTGTAAAAGTTTTATATTTTTTGAAGAGAAATCTGTAGGCATTATTTTAGTCGTGATTAAACACTAATAATGAAAAAAACTATTGTTGGTGCATGTTTTCTCTATATGAGATTAAAGAATTTTATTTAATTTTTAAAAGATTTCATGGTGTTAGCGTGCGATGCGACATGGTGATTTTTTATGTGAAGTTATTATGATAGCAATTTTTTTTATTAAGAATGACAGTTTCAACATAGTGTATTCTTTAGTTTCTTCCTTTTATATGGGAGGTTTCCGGCGTACATATTATACATATATATTTATTATGTGTCTTTCTCTTTTTTGTCTTCATCCTTCTCAAAGAGAAACAAATGGCTGCTTGATGGCTTACTATTGTTAGGTTTGTTCTACGAAGCGTACAAGTAGATAGAAGTAGATAGTACAGTCAGTCATTCATAAAAAGGGTGAATCTTATTTATAGGGTGATGGTGATTGTCACATCCTGTGAAGACTAGAATTGTAATCGTCACACACGATGTGTGATGATATAGTCCAGGATAGAAAAAAATGTGAATTGGTGACTCGATTTTTAACATGTTCCAGCTTCAAAATAATTTTGATGTTTGCCACGTAGTTAATTAAGTTGCTGTGTTGTATTGTACCTATACAATGATGAGAGTTACATTAACTGTATGATTAATTATAGCATAACAAAAGGCCAAGCAGTTGTGTTCTTTTTTTTTGCTTGTTCGGTCTATTGTTGGTTTCCACTCATCATTGTTATTACTACTATGATGGAACACAATTTTGACTCCAGTCTCCATTTGTTGTTGGACTCTTTTTATCTATCACTCTAGAGTAGAGAAAACAAATTGACAGCGTTTGAATATGAGACAACTGAGTGTGTTTTTCACTTATTTATATATTTGTATTTGTGTGACCGAAAAGGTGGGCATACAGGTGTATTTGATGTGCATGTGTGACGGGTAGTGAAGAGAGAGAATATCGTATATCCCATCACCGTTTTCATTCAGTCATGGTCTCATGGTAGAGCATGAACATGACATGAAATAGTCATTGAATATTTGGCTTGTCTTTTCATGTACTGCTTATAAAATATTCAAATCTCCAGGAGACGGAATGACGCCTAGTGTGTGTTTTTTTGTGTTGTTGTGGGTAGAATTTGATAGATTATATGCATGGAGCTCACTATTTACTATATGTTTGTTTTTTACCCTCCTTTCTGTAAGTTTATAGTCAATGAGCAGTGTGTATAGTATGTGTACGCAAGTATAGTTTTGTTTGAAATTGCCATTATATTATAAGGAATGCCAAACGAGAGAGGCTCTACTGTATGGTAAAAAACCCATAAGACTTCAGCAGATTTTCAATTTCAAACACCCATGTAAATACCATGTAACTGAACACTAATAAATGTATCTGCATACACAGACTGAACTTGTATTCTGTTTACTGAATCTTTGTCTTCCATACTTGTACTCTGCTCTTGCCGCTGCGACGTTGTCATTATGTACAAAGAATGTGCGTATTTGAATGGTTCCCTGCTGTCTGTTTTATTTTTAGAAGCAAATAAAAACACTTGTACTGCATGTAGTTTTTTATGTACAGTAGTAAATTAATAGTAATTTCAAGGATTACGTGTTTAAAAAATATTTCTAAGCAGGGATATGCATTTAGGTTTCTCTAGTTTGACTTTTCCCACTTATAGCACATATGCGTATGTGTATATTATGTGCATAATATGCAGGAGGATACTCTATAATTCATATTTTATCATAAAAATAAAGTTTTATTATGTAAAACATCATGTGTCGTGCGTATTAGTATATTTCCGTTTTGAGTTATGAATGTAGGTATATAAATTTACGTATGTACGTATCACACAGGTTATGGTATACTTGCATACCCACAGAATTAGTATAATATTGATGTATATTCAGCATTTATGAATAGCTCATGGCATCCAGACTTATCGGTCTGGATGTCATTAACGAATGCATATTAGTAATGACCTTTTTCACGCTGTGATCAACTTTTCTTTAACCTACAACCTACCAACATACGAACTGAAATGTTGGTGCATTATTGCATTGGTATAATGGAGCTTGCATACTGTACAAATCTTGAGTAACCCAGAATCCGGAGTATTAGAGGATCCATGGTTGGTTATTCTTGTAATTGTGTGATGTAGATGTATACATATACGTATTACGTATGTACCATTATAAACATTCATAACGATTGTAGATTAAGGGATGGGGGAAGTATTATTCCGTCTCCTCATTCCCCATTCACATTTTATGCATTAAGACGATGAGATAAGTGATATATATTGGGTTTTCAATTAATACGAAACCTCTCTTTCTTTATCTCTCTCTCTCTCTCTCTTCTTCAATGCTCGTAATCATACATAATGATAGGCATTAAAGATTGAAAAGCATAATATGGGCACAATGGCCATCCACTTTATTTTCCTGTGTTGCCTCATCATGTACTCTATCCTATTTATTAGAGGTAGAGACGGAGAGTATTGATAAATTGGTCCCAATGAATCTATTGGTCAGAAGGTTTAGTAATAACAATAATTATTATTATTATGAAGCATGAATTTTATCCAAGTTCAACGCACTTTCAAAATTCATGTTTTTTAAAATGATGTTCTTTTCATGGATATATATTCGTATACCAGAATATACAACAATAGACGTATATTGGTGTATGTATAGGTATATTTTATCAATGACGAGCTTCTTCGGACATGTAGCAAGGGTTTTAAAAAACGCAAGCTAAAAACTTGATATTTTTATCATATTTTAATGCTCGTGTTCACTAGGCATGCACATCAAGAAGATTTCTTCAGGCCTCTTTCACGCATTCTAATTCACATCGCAAATAATGCCGCTCTCGTGTCCAAATTTTGAACAGAATTACGTAAACGTAAAATTTTGTACAAACGCAAATATCTGCATGCAAGAAAAATAGAATACGACATGTTGGCCTGTTGTGCAATTGCATGAAGTAAGGAGCAATAAATTCAAAGCTTTCAATTTTATTGATCCTCCATTCGAAGTTTAGTCACCAGCACCAGTCGCCTTACATCCCGTCGTACGTGTTATTCATCAGATCTATGTAAAACTACAGTATGTAATAAATTTACGGACACATGTATACAACATGAACATATGTATGTGTGCGCTTATACGGGAAAAATAAAAGGGGGAAAATCATAAAATGACTGCTTTTGTCATTTGGTTGCAAAAAACAACATTGATATGCCATTATATCTATTGTATATAGTGTATATTGTAGTGGAGAGTCCTATCTGACCGGATGTTTGAAAAGGGTCGCGAATATTGAATTGTGCTTTTTGTGGATACGTGTGTGTATAACTAAGTACCTATGCAATATGTACATATGGTATTCGATTGCTTAAATGGAAATATTGCATGTTAGAACTTAGACGGAGTCAGTAACTTGAAAAAGTTTGCATGACGCCATGCTTTTACACTTTGTGTGGGAGAGAGAAAGAAAGAAAGGTATTTGAGAGTGGAGAGTATATACTATACCCTGTACAATTGATGTACATGGGGTTGGAACCAGCAAGTCCAAAAATCATGAAGCGTAAGGCGATGTATATTTTTTGAGCTAAAAGTTTATCGAGGTGATATATGCGTGAAGAATGCTGGATTTTTATCATTTGTACAGACTTTTAGTTGCATATGTTGTGTGCAATAAAAAAAATAAGTCTTTTTAATTTGCAGCGGAAAATCCGACTTTTGTGGCTTGTCATTTTTTTGTACATTTATTCAATCTATAAGACACATAAATTCCTTATAGGAAAACATGCTTACACCATTTTGAAATGACACACGATCCTGATATTACTGATAAGTGTAGACTTTTAAAAATTCTGTACTGCATTTTTATCTATTATTAAGTCAGAAACGTGTAAGCATGTTTCCATTGAGTTTTAGCATATTGGCTGGAATAACACAATTGCTTTTTCGAAAGAATAATGTTGCGCCTTTCCAGATTTAAATTATTTAGTAATTAGCAATTAAATTTCCTGTGACATTGGAACCTTGGGTGCACTATAACTGTGTCTATTAAACTGAAATTTGTATTGGCAATACTGTGTACTGTGTACACAAGAACGGCATACATGTGGAAAGTTGAAGAAAACTCAAATGCATTTGAGTGTACATGTACACAAAATATGAATTGATAAAAATGACTAAGAGGATGGAGACAATGGTGGAAATATGTAGTAATAATAATAACAATTCGGTGTGGGGCGACGGACGGATGGTCGGTCACAGGAGGGGATTATTGTTTGTGTATTTCAGTATCCGTGTAAAATTCAAAAAAATTTTGATGACTACTGTCATGCTTGAAGTCCACAGTTCATAATAAACGATAATAATAATAATATAGATTATAGGGTAAGCTTTTGTTTTTTAGCTTTAAACAATTTACCTGGTGCCTCAAGGTACACAGTTTTTGTTGATACATGTAGACAAACATGAGCGGTTCTCGAAGATTTTTCGCTTCTCATTTTCATTCGTAATACATAGAATGGATATCCACATGAACTGCTCTAACATATTTGGTATATTATAGCTACTATTTACTACTTAGCTTATAGCTCACTCTATATACTCTCAACTATATATTCTACTATCCGCTACGAGAGGTACATACAATGTTTTTCACAACTATTATACGGGGTTATTGTATGTGTACTTATGCAAGGAGTTGTACATTTGTGTGTACACACACACTTTTCAAGTAAGGGGTTTTCGTAAAAGTCTCTCTCTCTCTCTCACTACTCACTACGAACACCATGTACACACTTTAGCCTTGCTATTGCTGGCTTCTTGCGTTT
Organism: Sminthurinus bimaculatus; assembly: GCA_034698285.1. Classification (NCBI taxonomy): domain Eukaryota; kingdom Metazoa; phylum Arthropoda; class Collembola; order Symphypleona; family Katiannidae; genus Sminthurinus; species Sminthurinus bimaculatus. The sequence goes on along the minus strand of JAQIVE010000728.1, from coordinate 23,365 downwards.
GGAATCTCTTTTTCTCTCTCACCTCGTGCTTCACAGTCAGTTCAACTTTGTGTATAGAGGATAGAGGATTCGAGTAGGTGCGTGTGTATGTCTTGCTATCATTTTTGAAAAGTTTATACGAATATTTTCCCTATTTATTTTAGTGTTTTTTATTTCCTTAGCTTCAAATGTAGAAAAATACAAATAGAAAAACTGCAATACTGGTACGTTGAGTTTGTTTTCATTGGCCTCAGTTGAATGTGCCTTATGTCAACCTTATGTTGCATAGTTCTAAAGGAATACATGTGAAAAAAAAATCATTGTCTCATTTAAAAATAAAATTGTGTTTTTTAAACACTCTTGTTTCTCTACCCAGGAGGGAATGCTGAGATTTGTGTATTGTGTGAAAGTGGAAAATAATAAAAGTAATGCATGTATGTATTTATAATTGTGCTTGTGGAAGTAAAATTATAAAAATGTAATATTATTAAATATTTCTACATTATACTCTAAAAATAACGACGAATACGAATACGACGACGATTTTCGAGTTTATCTATATGTAATACATGTACATGTGTATAGTGAAATAAACTTTGTTTGTTGGGTTTTAAACCACTTCGTTTATATTATATATGCGTTTGGAAATTTAAGGAACCTCTTCCAAAAACATTCAAAAATTGACCACAGGTTCGTTTTGCCTTTTCCTTTGATTTATTATAGTCAATTCAAATATAATAGGTCTTTTAGAATAAATATTCGTACGAGCTATATTTGGCTATTTTGTTTAGATTTTGTCATGGTACATAATATGGACTTGCGTATGTGTATATATACTATGTACCCTTAAATTAAGGTAATTGGTATAGAAGGAAGAAGAAGTGCCTTAAGTGTTGGCCGGCATTCTCTTTACCGTTGTCGGCCCTTTTTACCAACGTTCAAGGTGAAAGACAGCTATGCAAGTTGCATTTATTTACATAAATTGTATAATAGACAAAAGTAAATTCAGAGAACATCATTTAATACCCTTTTTGGAACTCCAGTGTGAGAATTTTTGAATAAAGTGAAATATGTCAGTATATAAATTACCATTCGCCTCATTATGATATTACAAAGTTTTTTCCTTCTTCATTCCAACAGTGATTTGTGTCACCAGGGCATCAAGCAATATGCAATAATGTTTTTAATATAAGCCTGACAATTAATCTAAAAGTAGGTAGTAGGTACCCATATCATGGCATGTGCATGTGCAATATATACATCTGAATGTAAGCATGCATGTAAACTTGAGGTTTCAAATGTTTCATGGCCTTTTTAAAAATTCACTCCCAACTTGTTCATTTCGTTATTTCCCCTATTGAACAGTCGATGTGGATAAAAAAAACTATCCGATGTGTTAAACGCTATCAATGTTTTCTTTTTAAAGTAATCCATAAAGAGTTGATGTTGATTTAGAGTTTCCATGAAGGAAACTCTCTGGGGCTCTCTTCTTTTCTCTTTCTATTTCTCTGTTCGACAAGCGATTCTACAAGGGCTCATGGGGGATGCAGTCGGGGAGAGATGGAAAACGAGATGGATGTACAAAAAGAACCAATCTACGATATGTTATATGTTATAGAACGAGGATTTTTAAAAGCTGATACCCTTACTCTTTTGAAACATCTGGTTGGACTTCAGTTTGGAGTACAGTGCGAGTACAAACATACGTATAATATTGAATAAAGTAGAGACGTATTATATCATTATGTTTATACTTGTTGTTGTTGATGGCTCGTGCCGTTCCCTTTTTCAAAAACATAATAATCATAATAATAATATTATATACAGCCCTACATGGCCATCTTCTCTTTATATCCTGCTTTATTCTATAATAATCGTCTGGCCAAGACATGCTTTCTTTAGCTCCCAAAAAATTCTAAAGGCAATCTAAAGGGTATATGCACACGGAATACATAATAGCATAACTAACAAAATAATAGTAATATCATTGTGCTTCAGGTGTTTCTTCCGTCAAGTATTTCCAGTAAAGTCTTCTACGTAGAAGCTCAACTATATAATAATTTTGAGCTTTCTGTATTGCAAGTAGGCATGCGAAGCTTCGGCTCGGGTTTCTTTAATTTCTTGCTATGGTCTCTGTCTTCATCTTTCTAGTGAAATTCTCTCCGTATCTCGAGGAAGAAGACGGATTTTCAATGTTTTCCAAGCGAAATTATTGAACGCATCCACGGTAGGCAAGTAGGCAGTCTCTACACCAGAAAGAGATTGGAGAGAAGCTAATACCACCACGGTTACTACTATTTCAGCTTCTCCGAAAATTTCTTTGTGTCTGTGTGCAGGAGGAACGTTGCAGACTCTCTCTTACTCGTTGTGAGTGAGCGAGTGTTTTGTGCGTATGTTATGCATGTATAACGTGTGTGTGTATTCTCATGTTGAGTTGGAGGACTTGGAGGTTCGTTCATGAGTAAAGTGAACGCACCGACTGCAGTTTTATCGAACCAACACTATAGACGTAGACCAAGTGGTTGTTGTATGCATATAGTATATAGTAAAATTGTAGATTTATATATTTATAGGTGCATAGATAGGCAGGTTCCACCATGAAAGAGCAAATACTCGAGAATACTTGGTTTTATAAATGTGATGTGTAGGAAAATTTGTCTATGTGCACAATAATATATATCGGATATGTGTATGTATGGCAAAAGAGTATTCTTCCTGCGTGTATAAATATGGTATTTTACTCTCACAAAGGCAAAGAGAGGACGTATAGGAGCGAGGCAAGAAGAGAGACGGACGCATGCAATCCACGGTTTAGTGCACTATACCATCATCACTATGCCGACGAAAGACTTCCAAGTTCTAGTTCGTCTGCTAGAACACAGAATATAATCGAAGCTTTGCACGATACTCAGGCTGAACTGAGTTGTACAGTACTGACTCGCCGACTGAATATGTGTGACTATATGTGAGTGGTGAATAGCAATGGAAAAGGGTAGATTCTGGCGTTGATTCTCGTATCCAATTTCGCATAGTTTATTTGACAACTTTTCCTCAACAGTTTCCTCTCTCCAAATGTAATACGTGTAATCATCCTCTCAAGTCTGTATAAGTGTTTGTGTTTGTATGTATGTGTGTTGTCTAATAATTTAATGAGGAGTTTTTGTAAGGAATTTGAGTGGAAACGACAATTTACTCAAGAAAAAAGTGGATCATTGGAGTAATTTGAGTGATATAAATCCAGAGTAATATTTCACGGAAGGAGGAGAGGGTTATGGACTGAAAATGGTGGTTTGTAGGTATTACAATAGTAGCCAGGATAAAGAATCGTAAAAAATCCTATTTTTCTTACAACTTTATAAACATAAAACGGGCGGTGTGACAGCTACAGTCGGAAGAAATTTATATTACAAAAGGAATTGCTTACAAAATCCGAAGTTTTTTCAAAGACATCATTTTTCCAACATTTTTGTACACAGTGAGAATAATAAAAAAAATAATAATAATGCTCATTTGCTTGCTTATTGAACTTTATTAATTGTAATAAACCGTATGTAATGATCATTAACATAATTGTAAGTACATCTTCGTACGCCACATGCAACGAGGATAAAGTAATTGCAAAACGCTGCATCTAATTAACAACGTAGTGTGTGATGAACAGAATTAAATGAATACAATTTGACATCTATGGTTGTTGAAAGTGCTTGGTTTATTATAAATTTTTTGTAAGTGTGTATGGGTACGTGGTTTTTCATGATGTTCTACTTAAACAGGCTGATGATGTGAGTTTCCTTATGTTTTTATCATGTTGCATCTATTCAATATCCCTTGTTATTCTTGCTCATGCGGTTCATATATACCACGATGATGATGATCAGAACATAAAGACAGAATAAGTGATGACTATGTTTCTTAAAGATTTTTTCTTCTTCTTGATTGAAAAATCTGAATCACGATTATTGAAATTGACAAGTAAAGTTGAAGCAAGCCATTATCTCTTTAAAAAAGTTCAGGAACTCCCCAAAAATCTTCGATAATTCTCCATACGATTGTAGAGTACTAATCAATGCTAGTTTTGGAAATGTTTATATTGCAATTTAAAAAATTATTGATGTTAGATGAATCTGGATATAGATAATGTGTAGTTGGATTATTTTGATGCATTATCAGTTATCACATGTAGCTATATGTGTGTGAAGTAAATATCAGAGCCACCGCTTTAGAGTTAAAAGCATTTGAACTCAAAAATTACCCGTAGAACGTAAAAAAATCTAACCTGCATCAAAAATATGTGTAATGTAGGCATTAAAAAACAATGAATAAAATGCAAACACAGCCTGTCATGATGAGAGTTAAGCTTAACGTCAGTTAAAGAGTTGGAGTATGGTGAGATTTAAATTAAAGTAGACGAATGATGTTGAGTTTTGTTGGTATAGCGAATAGTGCTAAATTTAATGATTTATGATTCAGGAGCAGTACTCAGGAGGGTACATAATGTTGGAGTCGTCGCCATATTTTTTTTAAAATCGCGAACAATTTGTGGCTGTGAATGACAACAAAAAAAAACAATAATAATATTACAAACCCTAATACTTGATTATTTATGAAAATGATTCTTTGAAGTGGTAAGTTTGAGTTTCAGTGAGGATATAATGTAATATGGTAGCAGTATAGATATTATATGACTTGGCTTGGCAAAAGAAAGATGATGACCTTATGGGCCGATTGTACTTTTCATGCAAGGTTTGCCTTTGCCGCGGTCTTCTTCTTTGTGGTTTAGTCCGAGAGCTCTCATTTGATACCAAACCCTTATAATCAGTAATTGCTCTTTGGTTGGTAAATTAGTCATAATCATGATTTCAGGAGTATACGCCAAACTCATGTGAGATTATGTTAAACGTCGGATTACTCCTTGTTGCTGTTGTTATCGTCGTCGTCATCATCATTATTATCGGCTAGATAATGTATTGTTATACATATTAAAATTGCTTCGTGTAATGTACGACGTCTTGTGATCTTCTTGCAACTGATGATATCTTTGTTAAGGAGTGGAAAATATTTTTCATCGCGGGTTTTCTCTATGCACAAGCTTCTGCATTCTGCATAATATATCATGAACAAATGCACGTTTTATTAGTGACATTCGAATTTAGTTTGTTGCTAAGTTTATATAAAGTCCAATAATAAAAAATTACAATCAATTCCTCGTATGATGAACAGAAAGACGTCTTAACAGAGGTATTGAACGTTGACGGCGACGGTAATACAAAAAAACTACTAAAGAAAATGCATAATAAATGCTTCAAATGATTTGGAAAATTCGTTGTCATGTTCCAATTTGTATTCCTATGATGTGGACGAGAGAAAGAATGGATTTTCTCGGCAGTTTGTTAGTACACATGTTTTAATTTCAATTTTTTCCTCTGTCGTGCAGAATATAAGTACTAGTTTGTCTTTGTGTGGTAAAATGAATGCATACAATTTGTAATCAAGAAAGTGACAATTAGTGGTGATATTATACACCTTTATTGTAAAGACAGGGAGATGCAGAAAGAGAGAGAGAGCATAGAGAACAAAAATGTTAATACACTAATGGAGCTTAGATGAAAAAGTATCTTTGAATGGAAATGATGAGCAATTTATCGAGTATGTATCTACATCGTAATGGGCTTATTGTGTAGCACTTAGTTGTGTTATGATCTCTCTCTCTCTCTCTCACTATCCTATGATATCATCTTCAATACAGTGTTGTTGGATCACCTACAGGGTAACTAGTGTTAGTTGAGTGATTGAAATCTGATATAATATTGTATATAGAATAGAATGCAAAGATTTGCGTATAAAATAATGTAACAGATATGCGGACACATGCGCTTATACATGTGCTTAGAAGAAAATATTTGATGTGTGCTTGTATTTTGAAATGCATGCTTTTTGCATTCTTTCAACAGTGTTAATGTTAATGTCAAGTAATCCATTTGTTGTTGCTTTTACGGCACAACTCGAACTCTTGGCTATGGTACATAATGTTAGTATAATCCTGTCCAATTCAACATCATTGTACATGATATACTCAAACAAATTCGTGAAAGTTTGTGAACGATATTCAGTACAATAAAAATGATGGCAAGCCTGAATTTTTTCCAAACTAAATGAACGAACGTTCATCGTCAAGTTCAGGATTACTTTGAATAAGGTACAGAAGAGTGAGAGACAGAACAAAAAGTAATTTTGACCCTATGCAATTATCAAGTCGTTATAGATTAATGACATGAAAAACTATGGACAGGTTACACATGTATAAATCCTAGGATTACCTATGGGCTCATTTAAAAGAGTTATTTTACCCCATCTAAGTAAAGCACACATGTCATGATTATATGATTATTGTTTGTGTGTGCAGCTATAGCTTGGACAAATCGATAAAAAAGCATAAAGGAGTGATGTGAAAGTGATCCAATGTATATATAAAAGTTGACAGGTCACGAATGATATCAGTATAGATTATTTGGTTTACTATAGATGGCTGCTCTAATTATATTTCATAGTTTTGTTTGTGTGTATACGTTGTGATTAGAGGCTATTTTTTAGTGAAAGGATAAATAGTAAGCATTGGAAAGATATTGAACACAGACTACACAAAATTTGGATCTAGGTGGATTGGTCTTATACGGTTGTACATATGTCCTGTGTTTGTTACATCAAATACATATAATTCAAATCATTCTATTATGGCTTGCGATGACCTGGAATAAATGAATGAATGTGGCCAAATAAGCAAATAATATATAGATATAATGGGGATGGGAATTTGAATTTGGAAGAAAATAGTGTGGGTATATTGACTATGGAGTGACACGAAACGACATAGGATAGCAAGAGAGAATGAGCAAAAGACAAAACATAGTTGTTATTTTAAGCACTATGCCACAGAGCAACCATATGCACGGTTTTATATTTAGTTTATATTTAGCCCAATGCGTTTTTTAAGTAATTACAGCTACAGATATATTATTGTGTATTCGTTTGTGTATTAGATATGTACACCATGCGTAGGTATACACACACTAACTATTTTTGTCAGGCGATCATTTTGAGCGTGGTGCTTTGTACCACACGATATAAAATTGGATAAATTGTTCAACCGTATTATTTACACGGCTAGAAACACTTTTTTGAAAACCTAATTCGGTTGTAGACTTGCACTTCCCTTTTATGTATAATATTATACATAAAAGGGAGATATAGTTACATACATATGTAATAGGTATAACTAATATATTTAATTTTCATCTTATTAAATTATCGTTACATAACAAATCGCGACGGCGTTTTTTATATCCTATAGTACACACTGCAGTTTAAAAATTTTTCTCTGATAACAGATATTTCATTGACCACATTCTAATCTCAATGGAATTTTCACTGTATATTTTATAAATAAAACACTCAAAGTATAGGTACACGAAACCTGATCATAGTAAGCAGGTACCATGCTCATTTCTTTCTTCTTTCTATGCAAAGTAAAAATGGAATATTGGCAAAAAAAATGCAAGTTCGAAACCCATGCCTAGAATCTTCCTGCTTTGAAGAACTATACTATACCTGTATCATGATGCAATGTGCACATTATACTCTGTACATGTGACATATGTGTTCCAACATGTGTAATATCCGATTTCCTTATGAATATGGCATTAAAATATTCAAAATAGCTTTTCGTGATCATTTTGTCGTGCCATAAATTTCTGGCATATGTAATTGGAATTATGTCTGAACCTATTAATAAATTTTCCATATAGGAAAAATCCTATGAGCTAGAAAATCATGACCACGACTACCGCATTCGTGGTAAAATGTTTTGAGGATTTCTTTGAAATTATCATATCATCAGTATCAAATATTCCATACCTATAGTGTACTGGGTTATGAAAGTTCATTGTGACTGTAAAAGCAAATGCTGCACTATTTAATTGTAAGACAGTGTGGTGGTGTAATAGCTTATTAATAAAAATAAATATTTTGTATCCTGCAAAACTTTCCCATCTTCTCAGATACTTTATATTGGTGTGTGGCACATTTTTTAGCAAGTTACAAACATCCGAGTATTGTTACTACACTTTAAAAATAATGCATGAAAAGTTCCTCCTTAAGTAGAATCTCATCATGAATTGGTCTAAAATAATAATTATCGGTTTTAGCAGCTGAGGTTTAAAATTTATCGAATGTTCTATAATATAATAGTAGTATAATTAACTGCAGTTAATTTTGAGTGTTCCTATTGGCCGATGGAATCAACCATGATATGTATGATTAAGAATGGCGTGTATCTGTGTGTGTGTGTTTGTTTGCCTACCAAATAAACGATGAAGCTAATATTTGAAGTTTTAAAAAATGATGTACTATACTATTTAAGATTAATGAAGGCAGAGCAAAATAGTTTACACATGAGTATGTGGAATATATAGAACCAAGTGAATTTTAGCCTGGGAAGTCATGAATAATACATCTGTAATGACCATGATTATGATTCGTTAGTCCCGGTGATATAATGTTCCGTTGCATAGGTACCTAGTATCTATTTAGGTATACCTGTCCATACGGATATGGATATGAAACCAAATGAATAGATGTCTATTGCAAAAATACAGTACTGTATTTTCTCTGCCCATTCACGGGCGGACGTTGTTGCATTAATGAATATGTGTAATCATCATAATCATTATTATGATTATTTTTCTGCGTGTGGTTCAAGTATGGTCGTTTGTGTTATGTGTGTATATATTCTGTTGTATAAAATGTATTCATACAATTTTGAACATAAAATAACTATGTATACGCTACTTTTTCTGCAGGCAAAACTGTAGGTATTACGAATTACTGTTTTGACTTGAGCTTGAATGATAGTTTAGAACACGACGAAAGTACAGCGACATAATATATACACATTCAATGAAAAGGTTACCTTTGTACTGTGTACAATGTATGCACATTTAAACACGGGCCACAGTCTCTGCCTTTTACTGTATGAGTGAAGCTAAACACATCATCTTTACCATTAAAGTTTACTAGTGAATGGTCGTCCGTGATAATTAGCTTTGTATAGTGAGTGACGTAACAATATTCCCATAGGTGTTTGAGAGCTTAATGTTTTATGTCAGTTGTTGCACTTGGCTCAAGGCTGTTGAGCAAAGAAAGGCAATAATAATGTTACTCTTTTTTATGAAATTGGATGGACGTCGTCAATAGTCGTTGTAATTTTTTGTGTATGATGTGCTCGCTTTAACCATTGCCATTGCATGGTTATCTTGTTCGGAGAAAAAGGAGAATTTCGTTCATCTTTTATCTTTTGCACACATTATGTATACAGCGTGTATGTGTATATGGATATTTTTTACTTATATAGCATTGTATTGTATTATGTTCGTGTACAATAAAACTATACTACAAGTTGAAATGTTCATGCTCATTCTAATTTGTAAAGGGATTCTCACTTTGGTAATTTTTACTTGTCAAAATGCACAATATTATCGAATAGGTGGTCATAACCAATAATGGCGAATAATTAGCAAAAGAGAATTTTTTTCATGGATGAAAACAGTAAATAATACATGCTACCTGTACTATATAGTGAACATTTTTCCATAGGCCTTTTTGGGCTGTGTATACGATTAGCAAAGTTTTCCGAGTAAAGTGTTACATCAAAGAGTTCTGTTGAATTCGTCCTCTCAATGCCATGCTCTTTTTTCTTTTATTATGTCAAGCTTACAGATACTTTTGTAGAGATAGAGAGGCTGCTTATTTGTATTTCAGCGACTAACGAAGATTCGGCAGTAGATGGTACATATAATACCAGTGATTTATAAATATGTACGTTTTTGTTCAGCATTTGGAAACGATTGAAGCAAGGTGAAGCATAAAAATAAATGACATAAAGTACGATTTACAGTCAGACTTATCTGGTGTTGCCTTACATTACAAATAATATACATGCGTGCATAAGCTATCTAGATAGTAAAAATAGTGAGTAAAGCCTGCAAAATACATAACAAAACCAAAGCAGCAGCTAAAAATCGTGACTTTGTGAATACCGTTTTTTGTCCTTTAGCTTCTTCTTTTGTGGTTAGTTCGTTCAGTTCGCTGTAAATTTATTATTTTAGGTAGGCTATACGATATATTATACATAATGAGGATGTTGCTTGTTCCGAATACGTATCCACCTGTATTTCATTTACAACATACAAATTTAGAAGAAGGTACACGAAAGATAAAATACATAATATTATTTGTTATACTATAAATACATGTAGAAGATAGGAGGATATAAAATGGATGGAATCTTTTCAATGCGTTGCATTTATTTTGTAGATATTGTGTATAAAGTACAGAGTATGTTGACTGACAATGAGTGTGGATGCTAAAATAGAATGTGGGAGAGACAGGGTGAAGTAACTTTTGTCAAAATTTCAATGGTCCAACCAAACAGTAGTAAGTAGTAATACAGTATGCATTTTATGTATTCCTGTCATGTTTAAAAAAAGTATACATATAATATGGTGTAAAGTTGTAAAGATATGATATGTGGTAATATTCGGTCATTACATCTTTCAATAGAGAATGGTGACAAAAGGGAATTTCTGATTGAATAATGCATACCACAGAACAGCAACTACTGACTCCAAGAGGTATTACTGTGCTTACTTGTGCATGTGAAACGAAGATTGCTAAAGAAATGATATATGTATAAAACTACGGCATTTCATGTTTGTTCGAGTTGCATTGTGCATTTTGATGTACATACATATTGACTTGTTCTATTTTTATTTATTTTTTTCATGCTTATAGAGAATATGCACAATCTATTCAATATGTAATTTTTATAGTTTGTTGCTAAAGAGAGTTTATAAGAATAAGTTACATTTTAATATGATGTGTGTATTTGATTGTACTTCTTAATTTTTCATAGCCTACAAATCATGGCTACATGATACTCGGTACAATAAGTAATATGCATTGATATAGTTTGTGCAATTCACACGATTCCTCATTTATTTTAATAATAATAATAATAAGCCATCAGATTATCCTAAGAATATGACGTGAAATGGATAAAGCGAAAGTTCCTGCAGTTGTTGATGATGGTTTATCGGCTTGAGGCTTTCTTGATCGGTCACTTCGTTCTTACACGTAATTATATTACTAACATTCTTGCTGTAAATTGTATGTATTGGGAAGACGATGACGACAACATGATGAACATGTTTTAGTCGGAACGTCTATCGATGTAAATTTTGTTTTCGTTCATACTTGATTTTCCAATGAATTTTGTGTATTTTATTTTATTGGGTTAACAATCATCGCTGATCATCAAATCAGAAAGGATATGTGCATATAAAAAAAAGTGTAAACCGGATGAAGAGATAAAAATTATAAAGATATGAACAAATACGAGCGTGATTCCGCATTCGTTGAAGCAAACGATGCTATTCATACTTAAAATTTCACACTTTACAATTGTGGAAGACATATATTTTACAGGCAATAATATTGTATTATGATGGTGATTTTGAACGCTTTTACGGCTCATTTTACGAAATTCGTTGTAACAGTGCGCATAAGGTATCAAAATATTTGAATCGCCAGCATTACATTTTATACTATGTACGCATATAGCGTGTTATAAAGGATATGAAATGTATGATAAAATACTATCTATCTCTCACTTTGTAGATTAACTTTTGGGCCTATGTATGATTATCTTCCTGATAAGCAATTCCTCACGTTACAATGTTTGATTTTTTCTTTTTTATATTTCTTTTTGAAACCTTGAGTGTATGTGCGTATGCATACAATTATTCCTACTTAATTCGTTGATTTTAGTTTTGTATGAATGAATATATTTATACCTTCAACTTCTGTATCTATGCATTATGCATACAGTGTACGTTTGAATGAAACTTAAAACATCTGTTGATGGTTGGGATTGAAAGATACTATTCAGTTAAATCATCTGTATATGTGTAGCAATAGTTAAATGCTTTAATATCTATCTTCCTCGTTAGTGTGTACAGTGCTTTGTCTATTGTGCGTAAAGTTGGAAGATGGAAGCGAACAGATGAAATGTAAAGAAAATCGGATTGGTGGTTTAGTCATCTGTCTAACGAAATATGATAGAAATTTTTAAATGTTTAAACTCGCTTGTCATATGCCTTCTTCTGCCCCTTCGTTTTCTTGTTGATGAATATATTAGAACAGACGAAGACAACTTTGTAACGTAACCTACTTGAAGATCGTATTCTGATCCTTATGTGTACTTTTTGGTTCTTGATTGTAAGGACGTACTGTAGATTTACTATACTAAACCTTATAACTATTTTACCTGTCCTGCCTTCTTCGTCTCCATCCTGTCTTGTCTTTCTCTTTTTCTCTATCTTTCTTTGAATCAAACTTAATACGAACTAGAATTTAAATGACTACTGCCCTCCTGTACACACGTTTTACCTTTCGATTTTTAAAGCGCGTGTATGATGTGTGCATACACAATTATACCATAAACGTGGCGCTTATCATCATAATGATTTAAAATTTACATATGTACCATTTTGTGAGCGAATTTCCTTACACATAATTTACATATATAAATAAAGTAGTTTAGTGCACTTTTAACGAGCATCTCTTGCTCTGTATTTTCTTCTTGTCCAGTTAGTCTGTTTTTATTCCTCATTTCATTAGATACATTTTTTCTCATCTTGTTTGCATTGTGCAGTGCCTTTAACAGCAAAACAAGCGAAAATTGTAGACACTGAAGTTCTTAAATTTGAAACAAGAAGTTGTATTGATTCTCGATGCATTTTCATTGTTTTCCATTCACATCTTGAGCAAGTTTTGAATACGGCGTGAATATTACACATAATATAAATGCATGGTTGTCTTTACATAGCATACAGTCGTAGAAATGTGCTGAAAGCATTCCGTCTTTCGTTTTTTGTTCCTCGTTCCTTTTCCCAATGTTTCCGCACTAGTACTGTCATTATTTTGTTCCTCTCACATATCATACAAATATCATAGACTAGGGCAACAACCTTTTCTAGGTGTATGTTTTACAAATGAATGTAATGTAATCTACTGCAGTATTCAGAATATTAATAATAATATTGCATCGTTACAACATGCTCATGTTACTAATGTAATTACATACAGACTGAGTGTACTGTGATGATGTCTTGCCTATGATGATGATACTTATTCTCATTTTGACCGTAAGGTAAATACCGTAAGGTAAATAATAGTAATAATAGTTCATGGACAGTGGAAAAAAGAAATACACGAAAAAAACTGCAGGCGTTATAGATGAATATCGTATATGTATCTAGTTGTTGTTGTTGGTGGTGACGGATAAATAAATGAAGAAGATTGGAATAGTAAACAATAGGTTTGTTTTTTATGATTACCTACTATCGAGTGCGTAGATGAGCACTTGGCGATAACTTTGTGGAGAAAAATAAATTGGACGAAGAAAAGGAAGAAGCCAGTCTTCATATTTCTAATGAGTTTCATAGAGAATAGTTGATGAGTTTACTGGCAGAATAATAATTTCGTGTACATGTATTGTAGTTTGATACCCTGGAATTTCTGTAAAATAGCCATCATGGTTGGAAGAGACCTTTGTTTACGATTTTTAACTAATTCAGAAAATAGGATGTAGGTAAACAGTCTTGGATTTTCTACGAGAAGTATTCTACTTTATTATGTCTCCTAGCGGCACAGGTTTTGTTTTCTTTTTCCTCACTTACAATAATCCAGGAAAATACCGTCAAATGCATGTTGTATGTGAACAACAAGGGAACCTCGCTGAATTAGTATAATATCTCATTTTAGAGTCTTATGGTGTCATAATAATACCTTCCTCTATGTTCTATGCATATGAAAAGTTTAAGTGCGTACCGTAATGGGAATGCCGTAAAGTCATCATGTCATGCGAGTGAGGGGGAAACGTATGTGTAAAGGAAGCAGAACATTTATTTGGCTGTCTCGATTCTTAAAGTGCAAGTAAGGAAAGAGTCAAATGTAGGGTATACTATACAAAGAAAATAAATGTACCAGGTATAAAATTCATTTGGCCGATTCTAAATGCACGCTTGTAAAAAAGTGCGTATACTTAAATCTATGCATAGGCTGGCACATAAGAGTGATAAACTGATATTGTTTTGGGGGTTTTCAAATATGTTTTTTTGGTAAGCTGAGCCTAGTCCATTTGTTATTCAAAGAGTTTTCCATTTTAGTCAAGATATAGTGGTAATATATGTACACAAACTAGAGCTAACTAGCTACATACTATACAAGTATATGTTGCTCCGGATACTTTATGGATTTCTGTAGATAGCTGACAGTTGTATTATATGGCTCAATCTTATAACACGCTACGCTGTGCATTTTATATGTATGTAGTTCAAAATTGTAAAAGCATGTTACAGATTAGAGTGGAATGAAGTGAAGTTAGGCAAAAAAATTACTTTTACACAGAGACAACGACTCTGATTTGACACGATAAGCAAAATGGATGTTTTTATTCGAGAAGAGTTTGTTTGATTAGAATCAGAAAATGCTCACACAAAGGTTTCTTACTTTGAGTTCATGTACAACTACGTACATATATACAATGAAGCGAAATGGGCATAATGAAGAGATTATGAGAGTGGTCAAGCATGTGCTTGATGATGACGATGGTAATGAGAGATGTATATCGTTAATTCTAATTTGCTTTAATTATTACGCTCGGCTCGGTTAATGATTTTATAAAAGGGTGTATTAGGTGGTGTTGAATTTTTTGGTTGGTGTGTCATGTCAAACAGTAAAATATGGGTATAGTGTAATGAGAAAGTATAGAGTAACAACAACAAGATGAAATGCTAAATTCATAAACTAGAATCTAGCCGGCACCAGCAGCTTGGCTCTGTGTTTGCATCTATGTGTTGAGTGTTGACGGTCGTGTTGTTGTTTTGCGGTGTAAACCGGTGGATTAGGCTTCCAGTCATTTATGAAAATTGGTTTTGAGATTACAACTTTTTGTTTTCTCGCTCCTAACTATAGGCCAAATGTATATTATATCGGTAAATTATCTGGTCTACCAAACGTCAATTGAAAGATTTATGGGCTAGAAACGACTTTTAATTTAAATGCTTGGCAGCTTGAATAGTTTTTATAACGTGTATACTCTGAAAGATCAGCATGCATATTATATATTATATTATACACTATGTGTAAAAGAATTGTACGTGTTCAAAAAATCTGCATATTTAAAGCAATAATATAACACAATATAATGTAACATGTATTATTACTTGTGAACATTTTAAAAAGATAATTAAGGTTCTCCGACAAAAACATAATGAAATTAAGAGTGAAAGCATTGAGAGAATGTGATTATTTTATACATCGTATTAATTAGGTATCATCCTACACTGTCATAAAGAGTTATAACAACAGTTAAAACATTTATAGGAAAAGAAAGTTAACAAAAAAATTACAACAAGGGAAACGGACGCCTCTACTATTTGTTTTGAAAAATATATTGAAAATAAAAAACCAAAAAGGTATATTTTAATTCGACCTATTTAGGATTGAACTTGCTATTGCCCGTCTCTATCAGTATAACTGCATTGCATCATTTGTGCAACCAATTGCTTTGTGCAAACTCGAATCATTAACCTGTCGGGCATAACACAGTACAACGAACTAACAATACATACGGCATCGACAAGTGAATGGAATCCTTCCGATTGTCTTCAAAAAATGTTTTAAATTTTATTATGACTTTCGTCAAAATTTCAAGACTGTTTTTCATTTAAATTACGATTATCAGTTAGGCATAGCGTTCAATTAAAAATGTGTGCATAATATTAAAGTGATTAGAAAGTAGTCAGTTTTATGCATAATTTTTGTTGATTGTAACTCTGATGATCGTCAAAATTTACGTTAAAATTAGCATCACATAATATTTAAAGATATTACATATACTTATCTATGTTGATTTTTTTTGGCATGTAATAATACTGTCAAATGGCAGCAATCGAAGGTTGGTGAGCAGTTTTCTATTTCTCATTGACTGAGAAAAAACTTGGGAATTGTTTTTTCTCTATAGCTGTGATTTTTTACATTACATTTGCGCACACTACAACAGTATTACATATGAGAATGCTCATATTCATGACACATGGTGAGTCTGTTAACTAATTCCAGTGAGCGTAATCTCATTTATCCACGCTTTCACTGTGTACAGTAGACACAGCAGCACATGTATTAACTTATAACTGTACCTACCTATGTATTATTACTTCTTAAAAAGTAAAACGTATCATTTAAAAGTATCCTGAGTGTGGTGAGTCTGATGCTCACCAACATGTAATCCGAAACAAACAGATAATAATTAGCGTAGCCATTCATAAATTAACCTTTCATTAGCATAAACGTAAGTTTCTTCAACTAAAATATTCTCACGTTTAGCGATAAAGAAAATAGTAATGTCAGGCCTGCATGTATGCATGGGTAGTAAAAATTCCTTCGTTTAAAAAAAAAAAAATTATCGCACTAGGAATACAAGAAGAATTTTCTTGCTTCCTTTCGTTCTCTTGTTCTTTTCGAAAAAGTGTTACTACACCTGTAGTCGCTTTTTCTTCAAAGTATATTTACTTAGGTGCCGTTTGTTTTGGTTGTTTTACCCTGTATGTACATGTCATACAGTTATGTGTATCAAAGTTAAATGTATTTTTTATACATAATGATATGTTGCATATATATTATGTGCGTATACATTTTCTATGGTCGTACATTAATTTTGGACTTAGCAACTTCCCGAGGAAGTTTGTAATACTAGTTATCGAATGCATAATGTATATATTATATTTAAGAGTTTGTGCTGCTATTCTTTCTTTGCTTAAGGGCTCTATTTTGTATGCTGTATAAGTTGATTTTGGTGTGCCTGTCAGAGTATGTCTGTCTCATTCAGTATGTAAGATGCTTTTAAAAGCATGGTAAATGTTGAGACGATGAAAATTTGAATTTAGGGTTAGGTAGTCTAATTTAAGTTCGTTAAATAGATGGAGGATGGGTATTTACTACTATTTACTTTGTCTTGCACCCTGTATGCTGCATTAAGTGTTGAAACTTTCTCTCTTTTTCTTGATTACCCAGTTACCTACCAAGAGTTTATTGTTGAGCGTAAATATATTTGAGAAAACTCAGTATAGCAATATATCCTCGCCGTTGACTGGTG
This sequence comes from Sminthurinus bimaculatus, assembly GCA_034698285.1. NCBI lineage: Eukaryota > Metazoa > Arthropoda > Collembola > Symphypleona > Katiannidae > Sminthurinus > Sminthurinus bimaculatus. Next base: position 6,114 of record JAQIVE010000728.1, on the reverse strand, counting down.
TATAAATACATTACATGAACAATATGAACATGCAGATTTTGGCATAAGTAAGTATACACATAATTGAAGAGTATGATTGAGCGATTTTTACTGACACTTTCGTAACATTATTATTGTCAAATCATGCAATGGAAAAAACCATCATGAAAATTACTCCAAAAATTTAGCTAGGCTTACTTGTATCTCCATACTGTAGTATCGTGATAGTAGAGATTTTCTTTTCTCCTATGCAACCATAATTTATACGAGGGATTAGTAATTTAAACCATTATTACTTATTCGATCGAAAAATTACTGCGTGTATACATCTGAATAGAAAATTGTATTATTATTACTCCCGTAATCTCGGAGTAATCTCAACAATCACAGTGGACATTAGAATAACCGTATAATAGACATAAAAAATATTGAAGCGGTGACAGTTTTATAGTGTACAATGTCATGTTTTCTTTGGAATTATCTGATTGTATTACAAGAATTGGTGCTAAAAAAATTGAAATGTGTACTCACAATGTGTGTAACTATACAATATACAATATAATGTATGTACCACCATATTATACTGGTTATGCTGATCGTGTGACAGTTATCACTTTTGCTAAGGAATAGAGGGAAAAACTAGTTGTGAAATCAACACAACATAACTAATACACCCCATCATCGTGTTATATTAAATATATTGTGCGTGGACTCTGCGTAGAGGCAAGTAAAGAAAGACCATGCATATTACTCACTATACGTACTTTTTAACACTATGTACATAGATAACACATTTAAAACGTATACATTTCAACTCCAAGACTCTATCTGCACAGTATTCTCTTCGAGAGATAGAGAAACCTTCGTCGATCCCTAAGCAGGCTAATAAAATGTGTACATGCATATGTATATGCACAAGAAATGCAAGACAGTGTGAGCTTGGTCATTTTATCTCCACTATATCTTGTTCATAACAACAACAGGGTTACAATATAATATGTCAGAATAAAAGAATTACTTTGTATGGTGTATTGATCGATGACAGGCATAGGACGTTCTAAGACAAAATGAAGGAATAATAAGAAGTATTCACAATTCTATGATTAGTTCATCCTTATATACTTTAGTATCTAGTAGTAGTAGTAGTAGTAGTAGTAGTAGTAAAGAAGAAGATTCAACAACGATAGAGAGATTTGAAGTGTATTTGAATATTGTGAATCGTAAAAAAATACAGCATAGGACTCACGATTAAATCAAGTAAGTGCTCGCATAATGTCTCCTCGTTGTGTTCTTCTTTGTAGGAGTATGCATGCAAGTACGGCCATTGTTTTAGTTGAGGCAGAAGGAATATCTAAAAGATTCCAACGTGTGTATGTACGCATATGTACATACATATGTGTGTATGAAGAGACGTCACTGGGCATAAATAATATTCTTAACTGGCCCTCTTATTCTGTATTGTTGCTTGTTGTTTCACTGTGACTAGATGAACGTTGAATAGACATTAAACCGTTGGTTTTGACTTATTAGTTTCTTTGACTGCGAACTTGGTAGTAGGTAAGTATATGCATTATATACACAAGAAGCATGCAGTAGCATCCCTCATTCTCTTCAATTTTAAGGTACAAGGATACTCAAGATGAAGAAGAAAAATGATTTGATTGTGCATACAGTTTGTTCCTCGCAGGAGTAGATAGTCAATCCCTTCTTCATACTCATTCAAGCTTTAGACTTGGAATGGTTTTTGCTGTTGCTGCTGTGTGAAAAGGAAGATAAGTCTAAATAATAACTAGTTCAAAGAAATGAATGCATGCACATTATACATACTGTGTAGGTAACTATGTTACACAGCCTCAATATGCTGCTGTATTGTAACAATTTTGCAATGGCAAATGTATTCTGTCTCGTTTTGTCGTTATTATGTTGTTAGTTTGTTGTATTATATCTAGGTCCTCGTGTTTTCCTCCTTGTAATAGAGTATGTAATAAGTTGGACTGTTGTTAGTTATTAGGTGATATGATGTATAAAGGGTAAAGGAGATGAAGAAAGATGGCTGTAATATACGTCGTAAAGTTCTGGGTAATTTGACGGTAGTAACGGGACTCGGTTTCTTACCTTCTTCTACTTCTTCTTCTTGTCTTAATGAACCGTGTCTGAACAAATTAGCGGAATAAATGCGGAAATAGGGAACATTCACTCTCTTGCTCTTGATACACGTAGATACTTTCAAATTGGTTTACATTGATATCACATCATGCATAAAGTATCATATCATATGGCGTTGAGCTGCATGCTCAGCTTCTCTGCAGTTGTTTTTTTTTCTACTGCTGCGGCCGACGATTGACTGACTGAAATTAATGAGCCTATGTGCTGATATATCAAAAGTAAAAGACCACATTTCTTTCCTTGTTACTGTGTCAAGGAAACTCTGTACTCTGTAACTATAATGGTAAAGGTAATAGTAGTAGTTACAATTTTGTGTAACCAATAATATATCAATGTGATACACATAATAATAATACATCAAATATGTAACATATTCACAAAATATAAGTAGACTTTGTCTTCCATCATTATGTTATTATTATTATTTGATGCTAGTGTATACGCAATGCGTATTCTTGTATTCGAGAATAGTATTTGAATTGAATATTTTCCATGTCATTTTTTTGTTGTTTTACCTTTTATCTTCTACTTCTTCCACTTCAGAAAATGTATTTTCTATGTAATAATGACAGTTTTGTAGCTCGGTTTAATTTTCGTGGAGAATTATACAACTATTGATGGAAGATGAAGCTCATAAATGCTGCATTCACTAGCCAGGATTTTAAATAAATTTTTCAAGCGCAAGAAAAAATGTACATATGTAGTTATATGTATAAATACGAGGAGAATGAAAATGTGTGTGACATATAGGGGAAATGATTTTTTCGTGTAAATTCCTATTTAGCTGCTGCTATCTTTAAAAATTCTTAATGACCAAAGTTTTACAGTTGACAGAAGATAATTTTAACGTTCATTCTGTGTGAGGAGATCGAACCATCTAGTTACATAAAAGGAGTAGCTTTTAGTCACTTGAAACTTCCTCAAGCTTGGGAATTAAGGTAGACAATGTACATCCCAGTTTCCTATGAGTTAAATCAGAGATTCCTTTATAATCTCAAGTGTTGAAAGGGTTGTCGCTTTTTTTCTTTTTGGAATGATAAATGTAAGTATGGGTGGTAAGTATATACATAACAGAGTACGAGTGTTGTATTTAGAGTATTATTTAAATTTTTGATGAAAGGAATTAAGCATCAGTGTTTTATTCGTCTACAACAGTCAATCTTATAGTTTTATTTTGTATTAAACATTTTTTCTACAATATTACGGGACGTATGAAAAAAATCGTATTGTCAAGCGTATTTTCAGGTAGGTGCATAAATTTATCCATTACATGCTGGAAATTTGTATTCCACCATAGGGAAATATGGATTGATTTGAGCTTAAAACATAACAGTCAAAATTCATGAACAATTCATTCTTTGACATATGAATGAAGGTAACCTTTTGTTTAGATTCAAAAAATGTTAGGTATGCACAAAGTCAGATCCTCATCATCATCTTAATATTCGAATAATACAGTCGATGAATTGATACATTGCATGCCAAAACGTGATGGGTGGACATCATCTTTCATTATTTTTTAATCAAAAGTTTTAATCATCGCAATATGAGACGAGAGACGAACTATGTAACATTGTGTATACATTGTAACATAGGTATGCATGTATGTTGGACGATTTGAATAGCTATTAATAAGCATCCTCAACACCGTCTTCAATGTCCTTACATACTTGTAATAAAGTCTTGTCAGGTGATCAAAGCTCGTGTAATTAAAGACGTGAATGTAAATATGCGTCATAACTTGTCATAAATCTCCAAACAAATTAAAACTAAAAAAATTCGTGTTAGGGTTTAAAAAAAAGTCGTGATGTCATATAAGCATGTATTAAAACAAAAATCATTAATACAAAAATCAAGTACGTGGATTAGCATAAAATTGGCGTTGTATCCTCATATGTGAAGGTTGAAAAAAAATTATTATAGCACCATCACTGAAGTATGTGAAATGAGTTTTTGAGTAGGTTTATCCTATAAAAGGGTTTACGATGTGTATGATATTAAATTTGAAGCATTAGCCAAAATACTGTGGACTGTGGTTATTATGTATCAAAATCCTATTAGGTTTCCCCTATAGGTGGAGAAACCAAAAAAGTCAAGACCAACGAAAGAAATTCAATAAAGAGATAAATTTTCATTTTAAAATGTAATAACGATTTAATCAATTAATTTAATTTAATATTTCCTTCTTTTTTAATAGTGCTTACAAGCCGAGATTGACGAAAAATCCTCAGAAGTTACGAGTACGCTAAAAGGACTTTTTGAAAGCCAAGGTCGAGGAGCTGAACTCAATGTAAGAACAGCTGAACGACTACAGAGACGCTGGCTCCAGCTTATTCTGAGAGTTGTAGAATACATTGAGTTTTTGAAAGGTCGTGAGAAGACCATCAGACACGTAAGATTTTTTTCTTTGTTCTTCTTCGTCCGTGTTTCATGTTTTGTTTTCCTATGAAAAAATACTTCTTTTCCCCTTTCAATCCTTTAACCTTTTTTGAGGCAAATTTTGCAAGGTTTGGTTAATAACGAAACACATACATATTATATATGAGCGTGGATTAGAAAGCAAAGTAAGGCGGAACTTTTTTTCATAGATGTTTTGCAAATGAAGTACATACTACACATCTTCAGTTTATGCTTCACTTGAACCTGAGTTACCTGCTTGTTTTCCCAGTTACAGTCGAATACTGCATTATTTTATCGAGTTTTGTCGAGGGTTAGTAATATGTAAATCATTATTGAAATGGTCAGTAAATTTATTGACTAAATGGTCTATTGGCCAACATTAATAAAGCATCAACAAGTGTGTTTTCTTAAGAATAAGAATTGATAAAAAGAATGACAATAAAAAAAATAAGGAGGTGGAAGGTGGAATATTTTTCTTTCAATAAGCGGACTCAATAAACTAGGTATGAATCAATTAAACACAATCAGGTATAAAAGAGGAATGTCAGAAGCTGCATGAAATGTAAATTAGCATAGGCCTTGGACTTTTATAATCATTATTCATTGTTGGAGTGTACCATACCAGCGTGAGCTTAAATGATTTCAGGCCTAGTAACTTCGTAGTGAAGACAGACTAGAACTATTTGAATACTCAATGAGTGGAAGTGAAAATTTTTTTCGTCCCGTATTCTTATCGCTATTGCCCTGGAGAAGAAGAATGTTGTATTCAATCTTAGGCATACAAGTTTGAAAGTGTAAGAATAATTACAACAAAATGTGAGAATCATCATTCTTACCCATACATATTTAAGCAGACATAGGCATATCCTTAAACATAAACAGATATCCATGAGCTATTAAACAAATGTATGTAGCTGTAATAATAATAATTAACTAGTGCCACGTACGTATGTAGGATATTCTCAGTACTTTCCTAGTATAGGTTCTCACGAAAAAGAGATACACTACAAAGCGTAGTTAGCAACTTTCAGATTATTCTGTATGCTCGCGGCTTTGTTTTTGAAGTAGTTAATTCTTAAGACTGGACTTAGGTATGGTTTGCATAGAAAAGCAACTGATCGGATGAATGAAAATACTAGGCTAAGGAAATCCAACCATGTATACTTTTTAAAAATAAAGATTGAATTTCAGTACAAAAAAGAGTCTGTCTGCATCCACATTTAGATAAAATGCCTGAAATACTTTTAATGAATTAATGGAAGTAAAGTAAATGTTAAAGAAGGAATATCTGAGCTGGAAAATGGCACTTATAAATACCAGAATCGAAAATATGTAAAGTTTTATGGGGTTTTTTTTATCGATGCAAATGATGGTTTTATGAAATTTTATAAGCGAAAGGGAGCTATTGATGTTATTGAGGACAATCTATATCACGTATATTATAAGTGACGAAATAATGTCAGTACGCGTAAGAAACGAGTACCATTGTAGTAAGGACCCCGCAGGAAATATATGGACGACTGGTACTCCGGCGGATCTGGCTCAAATTTGGTACAGAGGTACTCCTGA
>JAQIVE010000727.1:0-32354 GCA_034698285.1 Sminthurinus bimaculatus | reverse complement strand
ACTATGTACAATATTACTTGTATGTACATATAAGTAAGCATACGGTAAAAATCAATGCAAATATCGAAATTGAAAAGAAAAAATCACAATAAAATGAAGCAAAAATGTAAAAAGCGCGAAAAGCAGCATGCCCATCTACATTAAATACATTGCTTTTCGTTTTAATGTGTGTGTTTGTATGTACCTATGCATAAAGACTTGCATATTGTGCATAATCATAAACGTCTGAACCACTGAAAAACTGTGTACTTACTTACTTACTTACCTACTGCGGTATTGGTACATATATTGTTCTAACCTTTGAACTCTAACCTAAAAAAATTGGTAAAATTTTAATGATTCTCCTTTTGTGAATAGTTGAATTTCGTTGTTTTTCTGCAACTTAGGACAACAAATGCTGCTGCTCGTGGCTGAATTTTCAACTCTAATTATTATTCGCCTGAGTTTGTATAAGTACTTGTATACATTATACATACTACATACACACTATTAATGTATGCATACATGTGCTTTTCCAGGCTAATAACGATGAAATCGGAGTAAATCCGTGAAACAAAGCATTTAATAAGACGATTTATTTGATTCGTTGTGTATATGTAATATGTATGTGGTTAAGGTGTGGAAGAACAAGTTTGAGGTTTTATTCCTATTATTGTTGAAACATGGGTTTGACATGTGTAAAAATATAGAATGTAGGTGTATAGTGTTTATCTGTGTACATATAGTTAGTGGTGGTTTATTTATTTTTGGTAATGAATGAAGCATAACGAGGCTAGTTCCTGAATTCGTTGTATTATGCATATATTATAGGGGTTAGGGATACATAGCAGATATGGGTTTTCTTTGGCGTCCCCACAAAGTCCTCGTGGATTCTAGATTGTAAATATGTATGCCAATTTTGGTTACGCCGTCCGTTCTCTTCTGTGACGCTGGCAATAACTCCTAAACATCGATCGTCAATTCCACAATATTGTTGTATAAATGTGGGTACTAATATGTTATTCAGTGTACATGGCATGCGTCAATATGGTTTTACAGCACAAAGTTTTGCTGTGATAACAACAATAAGTTGAGACGTTTGCATTTAAAGCCTATACAATTTCAGTACCTTATAGCATCTCGTCATTGTTTTTTTTACTATGCCAGTATGTAGTATGTACCTTTATGACTGTGTTGAATACGTAAATTTAAGACATAAAATGACTTAAATGAGGAGGAAAAATGAAAACCAGGAAAATTATGCAGTAACAAGACCGATGTGCAGTAGGAAACTTTCCAGTGGAAGATGTTTAATTACATTACACTTGATTATTATTACACAGCAAATACGAATGAATGGAATCGAAAAAAGTTTGTAATATATGAGAGATGGGCATTTTATTATGAATGAAAATTAAAGCGTATGGTTTGTTTTTCTGTCTATTTGTTTTCCGTTGCTTTCCTCAACGTTACCTGCAAACTGCAAAATTTTCCTCGTTCGGAGTACTTTTAAATCTTGCTTTCAAATTTGTCCCTGACATGTGCAAAATTACTACAGGAAATAATTGTGTGTAATAGTAACTAGGCTTGATTTTTTCCACAACATTCTATTCGAACCCATACATTTTCTTTGGGTGTTATAATATGTTATATGGTATAGAATATAGTGTTGTTTAATGTAGAGATTATGAATGATGAACATGCGTATGTGTAACATGTAACATGTACTGATAAATAAAATCGAATGACATATTGCGCACTTACACGTTTATCTATTTCGGACAGAAGATACCTAAATGAAACATCTAAGGATTAGTTACATGATATACCAGGTACATTGTGTAATACAGGGTTGAAGGTGGTAGAGAATTAAAATCAAAGTATAAACTTGCAATAAGTAGACAACGTGCTGGGTAATTAATATTTAACAATGTTGTAGATAGATAGCTTATGTGTTCTCTATGTACATACATGTTTTATACGTTATATGTATACAGAAAAGCAAGGGTGATTTTTAAATGATAGAAACTTATAGTACGGCTACAATTAACTATAAACACAATTTTCAAATTATTCTAGTTATTCTAGATATAGCATTCATTTTGAGGAACGAAGGTCTCGGTGACTGATAACTAGAAACTAGTTTTTTCTTCATTTTTTTAGTCTGGTTTGACACTAGAAATATTCGCCATACATGATGTAAGTCAACTAAGTCTACAATCTTGCACGTATATTGGAAATATGTGCAGCATATATGTATTTAGATATTGTTGCTATTTTCTATGTATGGTGATTTTCGAGAAAATATTATTAGAATCGCAAGTTAACGTACAAAGTTGCTAATAAAATACTTTGGTTTGCAAACACATTTTTTGCCATTTAAATATGTTTACATGAAACAAAAACGGAGTTGCCTTGAATTTTAATGTGGAGTTGAAGAAAAGAGGATTAAACTAAACTAGCTTTTCAATGCATGTAAAAAAGGAAAAATTATGCCAAAAAAAGGATCGTATAGAAGTTGATCACGTTTTAGTACATACAAGCTTTTCCAGATTATTTTTGTTCTTTTTTTGAAGTTACAGCATCGGATTGATATCGTGTGTTTATTTACATATGTGTATTCAAAGATGATAGAACATCCAGCTCCAGCCAGACAGCAGGAAAAGGTAGAATGTATCTATGTATGTAACTAGATAGAAAGCAAGAGAGGTTGATTGTGAGGGTATCCTTGAATAATAACAAATAAACGGTATTAGAGTAAGTACATATTATGTGAAAAGGAAAAATATGATAGTTTGGGAAATATCAATGAACTTTCGAGGCTGTTGCAAAATACATATCAAGTCAATGTGTGTCCAACATTATTTATTCATCTTGATTCTTGATTTGTTCACAGTTTTGAACCCAGTGCCTATAGGCATCAAGAGCACATTATGGAGTAGTATGATGAGAAGACAAAAAATAACTTGTATACTTAAGTGTACATAGATAAACATGTAATTCAAATCAGATGTTATGTTTTTGCATGTTTTATTTCACTTTTCTTCCTCCATAATGTGTCAAATACTGTAATACATAATCGGTAGCGTATAATTTCACAGGTAATGTATCCAGATATACGTGGCTACATCATACATATTTCTCTTTACATTGGCGACAGAAATAAAAGCAAAGGGAACAAAAATTTCTGTAGATACATGTATACACAATACACATGTATTCAGCATCTCAAACTCATTCTCAATAACGAAAATAACTAAATGAAACTATTATGAGAACACTATGGATGCATGTATGTATATTTTTTGTACATCCTGAATACGATGTGAAAAGATATGGTTCGAGATTGGTGTGTGTTCACGTCAATCAGTCCTCTTAGCTCAATAACACGCTCAGTTTCTTTTACATATACTTACGATACATAGTATGATAATCAATAGTACGCTGGGAGGTGAAGAAAATCCGTTTTATCGGTATTTTACGTGAATTTATGTATTATGTATGCATATATGCATGTACGCATAGCTTCTACTTCTGCTACATACAACAACAACTACAACTCTTGTCTTGTTGTCACCCCGATGAACAAAGTGATACATAAATGAATACAGAATTTTTGATTGTTCAATTACCATTACCATTTTATCGTACATACATACACATTACATGTCCATGTAATATGCTCTGTATGCTAGTTCTGGAAAATACGTACATAGAAAAACGTTGTTGCGGGGTGAAATGTTTTTCACAAATTCCTCAAGAGGTTGCTGGTCCTCATGAAATTTAGTATTTCTAAACTTTACGTTATTAATGCTGTATTTACTATACGTGTTTAACGGGGTTTTTCAAAATTCTATAGGAAAATGTATATGTTTTACTATGTATGTATTGGTTACTGGTAGAAATTTTAGTTGTGATGAGCACCCATGGCTATGCGTATTATTCAATTTAAAGGGACGATGACAACTTTCCTTCATAAAAAACGTATCTATATCATACCATATAATATGATTATAACTATAATATGTAGTTCACTACAGGAAGAGTCGAGTAAAGCAGGTTCAACACTGCGTGTATTAGTACTGTATCTAGTACATACTTTACTTACTCAAGGAGGATAAAATGCAGTGTAAGGAAAAACTATACGTTCATCTGCAAGTTTGCTTTTTTTGCACATCGTTACAATGCATTGCCGATGCAGCTGAAGTCTCACAATGGCAATCAGTGTGCAGATACACATGCATAATTTATGCTACACAACTCACCGTCAACAACACTATACACTGAGCTTACTTGTCAAATGTACACGTTTAGTTAATTGACCTACTCTAAAACTTCAGTTGCAATTATTATCCTTTTGACGGCAAACGAAATGTTGTCCAATATGTGTTTTCTTATACATGATAAGTACATGTACAATGTACAGATACAGGTGTAAACACATACATAGTATATAGCATTAATATGCATCATATAATATTGTACTCCAAATCATCATCGTCACCAGTCCTCATAAGATGCAGAACATCAACATTGCATCGTTGTAGGTTTTATGAAGCGAGGCGAGCCTACTGCGAAACGTACCATCAACCCAGACCAGATGTCTGTGGTTCTTTGTATTTTATTTGCAATAATTTTTGAGGGAGGAAATGGACAAATCGTCCCTACATTTTCAAAATAAGCTGTATGATCAACATGAGAATAAACCGTGTTGATGGGTACAGAGCTCCTCATACACTACAAGATGTTTCCACCTTTTGGACTTTTAGAATTCGGGTTAGAAAGGTTGAGAAAGGCAGTGACGGACAATCTTGATTGGTACATAGGTGTACGGGCCTGTTTTCGAGACAATGTATTATACATAGATAAATCGATGTTACAACTGTGTATACTATGATACAACCGAGTTAACACAATTATAAAACAGCCTACAAGATATATACAAGTTAGGTGGCAATGTACAGCAATGTCGAGTAAATGACTACTAATTAACATGTGGAGTCTCATCGACCACCGACGAATCTTACCACTTTTTTCAATCGTACGTTACTACCTAAATGTGTATACTACACGTCATGTGCATACACGATATTGAGACTTGTATAATATGTACGTGGTTTAGATATTTTATCAGTAGTTTTTTCTTGTTCTTTTTGAGATTCATACAGAGAGACTCTCACGTGGACTGTGATTATGTTTAATTATGAATATGGAAAATCAGGTTGTATGTAGTTTAAACCATGAAAACAAACTAGATCAGCCCAAATTTTTGATTGCATATTCGTTTACATGGTTTTAAAGCAAGTTCGAATGTGAGGATCTATACTCAATTCAAATTTGACAACATATTGTGCGGAAGTCATGAGAAATGAGTCAACATTTATGTGTAGTTATCATATGGGCATTTTTGGCCGGAGTTTTGTTCTCATTGAAGATTCCTGGATCTCCTTAGTTTATTGTCAGTAGATGTTTCACTCGTGTAAAAGTAGACAATTTGCAAAGTCCATTGACGTAATGTAATTTTAAGACTTAAATATGTCTTGTACCTCGAACGAAAACGATCCCGAATCACAATTAGCCTAGAATCGAAGAAATCATGACGAAATGGAGTAAACCATAGTTAGAACAGTACCTTTTGAGCGAAATTTATACCTTCATTTGCTATTAAACTTGAAAATTTTATTTGTACACACATGTAATGTGAAGTTTAAACCAACTTCCGTTTTCATGCACGCTACTGTAGTGTATGAAATCGTTCTCTATCGTATTGTTTCATGATCAACAATAAAATTCCTCGTAAAGTGTTAAAGTTCCACCAACTACTGGTGTTTCGGGGGAAGTGAAAAGAAGAAGAAAACGTGTGTTGTGTCTACCTGCGTACATATAATATGCACAAAAGTACTGCGGAAGTTCTCAATACTTCGCCTTTACTGTTCAAAGTCGACTAAACCTCATGTTTATATTATTGACTCCTTCCGCGAAATAAACTACATAACTAATAAAAGTTTTCTCTCTTTTCGTTTAATTCGATTATACTTTTCCCTACTGCACCTAAATAAATAATAAATACCCTCAATTTGCTTGTTTCACGAAGAGTGACAACGAAGAACATTAAATTAAAAGCCAGTACTTCCCAAGCTCATTCCAGAATGAGAGAGAAAAGTAACACTATAAATAAAAAATAAAAATCGCACACATGAGCATACTTACGGCATGTCATGTCCAAGGAATCGCTGATGACGGTAATAACCAAGAATAACTTAATTTGTTAATGGTTTAGTCATTGTTAATTTGTCTATTACGATACCCTGGAAACATCAGTAGCAAGAGTAGTTGGCCAGATTTGTACAACGATGCGCATTGCGTATTGCGTATCACCTGTGTGTGTAATTATAAAATAAATAAATAAATGAGGAGAAATAAAAGTATACGATGCACTCATCTTTATCGTCGCGGTAGATACATATGTAATAGGTATGTATGTTTTTTACTACATACACTATGATTGTACAGATATAGCTGTGTTATGCACTTGGTGTGTTAATCTAGAATATCACAATGTGTCATGTGATAAGTACATAATATGCACAGGTAGTACAATAAATAGTGATTCAGTGGTGTGTATAGCAGGTGCTTTGTATGTATACATAGTATAAACATATTAAATGTCTGTATGTGTGTGTCTAGCAGTGGGATCAACCACAATAACACCGTTTTGAGTATGCATCAGGCTTATGCATGTAAACCTAGTATTACTGCATGCATACATACACATGTTTCTTCTTCAAAATGAAGATTTCATGTATGAGGAGTGGAATCCTATCCAATCTTATATGAATCTTCTGTGTATGGTATGTGTCTATGCGTGTGTGTGTGTTCAGAGTAGTCTCAACGTACATTTCTTTCCACGGTCATTCCTCTTGTAGAAGTGGTTCACATTACAACCAGAATTTCTTTGCCATTGCCACCATAAGAATCTACACACTACAGAGAGAGAGAGAGAGAGAGACTTGAGTCTGTATTCTTCTTTCATCCTCTTCTTCTTCTACTTACTACCACAACTTGTATTAACGTAGACAGGAGGTTGCTGCATACATATTATGACTACATATTATAACTAATATAATATACTCTGTCTGTATATTTATACATATACGTATATGTGTGTGTCTTAGTTAGTTGGACTGAAGACGTATTGTTATTATTATTGACTGGTAGTTAGCTTCTCCACCTCCATCATCATCATCATCATCATGCTCTAACTTCCGCAAGAACCCTCAACTTGAATTCTCTCCTACAACTCGTCTTCAGTAGAAAATCAGGAGCTTGGGAGAAAAGTTCCTCTTTTTGGTTTGGTTCGTTTGTTGGTTTGTCTCATCCCGTCTTCTTCGTGTCTGTTTCACCATCATCATCATCCTTACTATTATTATTATAATTATTTTCTACTGTATGTATACGACTACGAGGATGGTGTGACGGACAATGGGATCAGTTCTGTTTTGTGCTTGTTCCTATTCATTGGCTACTACTGGACGGTATTATACATGAGACGAGGAATAAGAATATAAGAATAAGAGCAGGAATCCGAGGGATAGATAGAAAACGAGAACCCAGAAGAAAAAGAAAAATAACAAGTAGCCTTGTCGCCGGTCAATTACCAACACCATATTTTACATTCCTCTCCTGTGATCTTCCTTCTTCTCTCTTATTGCTACTTGCTTACATTGCTTGTGTCAGCCTCTTGAGGCTTCTTCTTTGGATTTGGATTTTTGGGAAATGGAACAACCGAGGACGACAATACACAGTGAAATTGTTATATCATCTTCAACTTCATCTTGCTTACCTTCGTGTATAGCAATTATTTATTCAAGTTGAATTCCAGTTGAGTTTTGTGTTTTCGTCTTGTGGCCTTAATATTGAGAGTGCTTCCTCATTTAATTTCAAAGGGAAGAAATTTTAAGAGGCCAAGAACAAGAACAACCAGAGGATATTAAATTAAGTTGACCTGTCAAAATAAAAATAATTTTGTCTCCTCAGCTTCGTCTTCGTTTTCGCCGTTGTCGTTTTTGGCTGTGAAAATTAAGAGTACAGTAAAATACCGAAATATCAGTGTGTACTGTATCGTATGATAAATTGAAATTGAAAGATAGAGACTGTTATTGTTATTATTGTGATTTTACATTGTATTTTGTATTATTATTATTATTGTATATGTTTTATACCGTACTATAACTATCCCGTTAGAGTTTTTCTCTTCATACGTCTGCTCAAGTACAATTTGTTTCCACATTTGTCCGTTTTTGAGTTGAGAGTGCATGAATGTGAAGAGTGTGCCAGAGAGAAGGAAAAAGAAGGAGAGTACGGTTCTTTTTTTAGTATCGTTTGAAGTTTAAACTGTTTCAAGTTGAAGGAGAGAGAGAGAGAAAAAAAATAGAAATAAATTTATGGCAGTGAGCCAATATTCTTTCCTTACTGAATATGGATTGTTTTCGTGTCGTCGTCTCAACAAGTTCGGCCTAGTCCTCATGCAGCACCAGGTAAATTTATTATCATTCTTCACTTGACATTTTACAAGATTTTTAGGAATAACTTTGTCATTACTATTTAATCTATTTCCGTCTACATTAGAGTGCATTGTCAGGTTTTCAGGACGTTTTTAAAGCAAAGTACAAAGTGCAATGCAGTTTGTGAACCATGCAACTGGAAGATGAGCCGTATAACTAAATTATAATTCGTTTTTTTTAATTGTAGTGCAATTTTGACAAAGACTGATGAATTTAGATATTTTCCGAAGGAAACATGACCTTGGCCTAATGAACCATTCATAACTATTTCCGAGTTGTTGGAATCACATGTCTGTGAAATGAATAGGAAACATAAAAATGAATTGAGATACTTGAACAAAAGTCCGAGTTTAGGTTCCAATTTTCAATGTAAAACTAAGGAGAAAAGTGAAAAATGTTTGTAGGAGGTTTGAGTAACTGAATACTGAACCATTATTTGTATGTATATAATAAAATTTATAGCCGGCGTCCTCAAATTACAATCAAATGATGATACCGCACATAATATGCACTTATGTTCTTCTTTTGTTCACATAAGCTAAAGTTGTAAACAGATTTCTGTTTCAGCTACAAGTGAAATTAATATTTGTCGTTTTACTTGATTTACTTTCATTTTTTTTATTATTCCACAACAGGTGGGCCTTTTACTTTTTTATAATACCTACATACAAGAGTAGAAAAAGCAGGGCTCTATAATTATTGTTGTTACATTGTAGATATATTATGCGTATAAATAGATGACATTTTCAAAAGGAATAATAATTTCCTTTTCTTTTAATCAACATTTTAGTAGCCTAATAAACTCTCTCCCTATTTCCTCTTCTACAATCTTCCATATCATAAAATATGAAATATGAAAGAGATAGTGCGTATGAAAGTAACTCTACAAATAAATTTATATATTTGTAAGGTCTCAAATATAGAAAATACATTGTAATGTAATAATAATAATTTTGTATGAAATATCTTTGGGAAGGGAAGAGACGAAGGAAAAAAATACGTCAAAACCGAAAACTCATATAGATACGTCATAGATATGATTATATTATTATTATAGGCACTAGGTAAATACAAAAATAATAATGATATCTGTATGAGAGCTGACCCCGTTCCCTCAAAAATCTCTTTGTTCCCATTTATCCACTTCACATGTGACTGCGACTCGAAAAAGAAAGAATGAAGAATGCTTTTTTCTTCTTCTTCTTCTCAATACATTGAGGTGGTGTAGATAATAAACTTTGTTTACCGTGCCATGCAACGCACTGCAATGTCATGATCACTGTGATGTAACGTCAGAAAAAGAAGGAAAAGAAAATATTTTCATTTCAGTTTTTTCCTCTTGTACATGTTATAGAATAGATAGACAACTTTGTCTGTTCTTGTTTTCGTCACTTGTTGGTGTTCCCTTGTGGCTAATTGTGAGCTGAACGTGGGGAAAAAGATGGGAAAACTGACGATGAGTCTTGGGACCATTTTAACTTCGTTTGTTGTGCTGCTTCTCCTCGAAAAAAATTGAGCGCGTAATATCATTGTCATGTGTCACGTAACCCGTAATGTGCGTATCCGTTTCTCCATCAAAGTGTATCATGTTTGCGTCAACTTTATGTCAGCAGTCTATTTAGTCTGCATCTCTGCCTATTGTCTATGTAAGATAAATGCATACATACACAGACACAATTTAGGAAATTAATATCACAGGTGTATTGTATGTTTAAGGTACTTTGAGGGATCGTAAACGTATTATGATACACATAATGTGTTACACGATAGACAGTAATATTTCATTGTAACTTTTATTAACCACAATGTACATGTTATAGTTATAATTATGATTATGCATTTACCCTCAGCTGTCGGTCTTTTATCCCCAAGAAAGAGAAATACAAAATATAAAAAGGGAAAAATAATAAATGCATAATGTTTTTATAGAATTATGTATGTATGTTCAATGTTCACGTTATGTTTGTATGTTTCATAGGGCGCGTCATGCATCTACATCCGACTACTTTCCGTTGGACTTGTACGGCATTAGCGGTATTACTCACGGTGTCCACACTCGTC
Source organism: Sminthurinus bimaculatus (assembly GCA_034698285.1). NCBI lineage: Eukaryota > Metazoa > Arthropoda > Collembola > Symphypleona > Katiannidae > Sminthurinus > Sminthurinus bimaculatus. The sequence goes on along the minus strand of JAQIVE010000727.1, from coordinate 21,750 downwards.
CAAACTCAATTCCTGTACGACGGTAAGCAGACAACTATTTTATTACTCATAACATAGTATAATAATATATTATACTTATACACATAACATATTCTCAATCTTCAGTATTTATGTGCAATGTGCACATTTCTAGTGTGTATTCCATTTTTCATTGAAGGCAGTACGTCATTCTCGCATTATTCGCCTCTTGCCTTAGCTATGACTTTAGAGCTATGAGCAATTTTCCAAGAATATTAGCAATAACTTCCAGTATACTTTAGCTTAACTTTAACAATGCCAATTGGCCTAGTATTGGTAAGATGTACTGCATGTATACTGTTCCAGTTCAGAATTGAAATTTGTTTTTAGGTTGCTTGGTTAGGCGTATTTAGGTATCTAGAAAAGATTTGGAAAGTACAGAGATATATATACACAAATTAAAATGCTTACTTGAGATATGTATATAATGGATTATAAGCATTCACATTTATACTGAACCTATAAGAAAGCATTCCTATAGCATTTCTAGGATATGAACAACACGAATTAAATCGGAGTATAATGTGCATGACTGTGACTGTCCTCTTACCCCGAGTCTTGACTTGCCACTCTTTCTTTCTGTTTCTATTTCTCTCTCTCCGTTGTCTGCAACGAAAGAGTTATTCAGAAGATTCAGAAGAAAAGTCAAGATTATAGAATTTACTTATAAGGTTGAATGTTGAATACTAATTCTAATTATTAATTCATTTTCAATTGTATTTCATTTCGTTGCTCTTGTGTTGGGTTTTGTTGAGTGCATGGCATGAAAGCAAACGGTTATGTCTGTGTGTATCTGCACAAAAGTTGCGGGGAAAATAATTTCCCACTTTTCCTATCGTGAGTGTAAAAGTAGTCTATTTCTACAGTGGACTGTAATGCAAGTACATACACATAGTTTATCTATGTATGTGTGTGTGAGAGAGAGAGAGAGAGAGAACTACAGTAATTTTACGTGTGTAGACTGTAAAGAGCTTGATATGTCCAATTTGCATGCAGGTCTTCGGATTCTGATACGTATAAGCATGCAATGTCTACCTATAGTCATAGTCCAGTCCAGTTGACTATTTTCATTTTCCTGTTATCCTGTGAGTCAATCCACTACCTGACTGATTTATTGAGCTCTAGCCAAAGTTTGTACGTATTATACTTATATGTGTGTACAGTGTACAGTGTACACTGTACACGTATGATTTGTAAGTGTTTGAAAATGAAAATGAACCCGTTAAGGACTTTTCAATGGAAAATGAAATTAATGTCACTTTGCTACTTCTTCTTGTTCTCTTCCTTCTCCTATTCCTTCGTCTTCTTATCTACTGTATGTATTCATTCTCAAATGGGAAAATGGTGTAGATACACGTAAATGCAATGGAAAAAAATAATGGGTCACGAGTTTTTCAACAATTAATTTTTGGGTGTATTTTTATGAATGAATGAGGATGTGAGTCAGACACCTATTTTTAAAAGAAAGAAAATGAACTAATGAATGAAACCATAAAGCATTGGATATTAATAAATAACTAAATGGAGGTATTATAAATAGCTATAGCTAAAGTACAAAATAAAAGTATTGGTATTATCATTAATCATCATCCTATTAATACGGGCAACTGTGTGTGTCTGTGTGTGTATGTATGTTTTAGTTTGTGGTGTGTGAGCACTGAGCACCCAGGGCTTTTTATATATACGATATAAAAACACTGAATTTGAATGCTTACAATAATTACGAGTATACGACCAAGCAGCCTACAAACTAACCACCAGCAAACACCGCAAAGCCACACACACTATAACACGACGAACGATACAGACCAAACTACAATACATAACGCCGTTATTTTTCCCAGCGAGCAGAGTGTATCACATCATATCATCATAAGGTGTAGAGTATTGTATTGTTTTGGTTGAGAACTTATGACTAGAATAGTTGTTAGTTTTGTTATTGCTCTTTCATACTCATACTCACTCACTCTTATCACGCCTATAGGCACAAGACATGGGAAGATATTGAGGTTTAAAAATCGGCACAGTTGTTGTTGATTTCACATTAAATGTATACACAGGAAAAAAACCTGTCCTTCGGCTTTACTTTATATACTTAATACACACACTAAATAGAAAAAAAACTGCACTGACTTGGCTTTTGGCTTGGCTTATAGCTTAGTTTTGGCTTAGTTTTACACAATTACAATATGCTAGGATCGTTTTTCCTAAGTTATTGTACGTGTAATAGTTTGTATTTGGTATTAAGTTTGTACGATACGATACTTGGTTTAATACACCATTTTTTCAAGGGAAAAGCTGCAAGTCTGCAGATAATGTATTATAACAAGGTGATATTTTGTATTCCGTACAGCACAAACTCACTCATTCATGGTGTATAGAATATGATTATGTGTGTAGGGAACACGGCTTTTTCCCTTTTCTTTTGCTCTCTGTCTAAGAAATGAAAATTGACATGGTTTATTAAAACAAATAATATTAGTTTCATTATCATTTATCATCATCATTGTTTTGCAGAGATGTTCTGGATTTTACAAAGCAAATTTACAAAAGATCTGCAATACAATACAAGAGTTAAACATGATAATATATAATTAATTACTCGTTTATTATTATTTAATCCGACTTTTCAAGCTTTATCAGTACTACATATTACACAGCTTTGTCGTTACATGAACTATAAACTATAAGTAAATACGTAATAATACATTGTTCACAATGGTAATAGTTCTAAATTTCAGCAGTATCGTAACATAAATGCTTTCAAAGATATAATAATATCGATGTGCATCAAAACCATAATATTTAATAGTTGTTAGTCAAAAATTAAATGTTGATTGACGTTACTATGTAAATTGGGACTGAAATTGAAATGGTATTAGCTCAGGACAAACCTATTAGTCTTGTAGTCTACTAAACATGAAGAATATGTAAATTGTATACATTATATGAGCCCAATATGAGGAGATGTATGTGTAATACAAAGAGAGCGAAAAAAATAAGATATTGTTGTCAAATGGGGAAAAGTAAACTGTTGGTGCTGATTCTGATGAGATGATTCAATTCACGTTTAACATAATTACACTTAAAGACATAGTCTTGAGGCAAGTGGAAGTAATTTTTGTAAGAAGAGGCATGAGTATCTACATAGTATCAGTAGATGTGAGTTGAGACAAGATTTAATGTCAAGAAAGAAAGAGAGAGAGAGAGTAAAAGAGAGGGATACAGGAGAGTGTCTGAGGGGAAAAGTCCACGTTGTCTGCTATTACTTGCATATAATATTATACAAATTGTTGTTACAGGTTGGAAGTTAGTTTACATGCATACATTTTGTACAAAGTTGAGAGTGGACTGTGCGTAGCGTCGAAGCAGTAAAGAAGATACGATACATATGATAATTATATATTATATTATTTTGTACAATGCTATAGAGTTACACTTTTTAATATAATACCGACCAGTGCATTGCATTTGCTAAAGCTTAATGCTGAAGGAACAACGACAGGACGACGATTAGCGATTAGTATAAATGTGGGTATTTAGAATTTACAGTGGAAAGTGTGTCAATTTCAAAGTGTGTGCTCTCTCTCTCTCTCTTTCTGTTTTGTGTGCATTACATTAGCTGCATATGTCTATCTCTTTATACTCAGAGGGGATTTTTTTGAGGACATCATCACACTTGTGCATAATATCATAACCTAGAAAATCAAAAAGATTTATGACTATCTTTCCTGTCATCTTCATTATATGCATTTTATACACAGCACACAACGCAACCGTCGTGTAATCTTAATCTTCTCATTTAATAAGATGTAGTTAGTTATCAGCTTTTCTTCGTGTATCTCGTGTATTGTATGTATCGTGCATGTGTATGTATTGGCATTTGGTATGGACATGGACTTACTATAAGTTGCCGCTTCCCCTTGTTTCATTGTCATTACCACTGTCATTGTCATACGATTGGCATATTATCGCTTATCGCTGTCACGGACAATTTTTCAATTATTCGTCAATTATTATTTATTACTCCAAGATTTGGTCTTGTATGCATGTATGTCTATCGTGTCAGACAAAAACGATTTAACTGTGCAAATCCTAAGAATGAAAAGTCGTTGAATTATGGTTCTCGTTAGTTGTAGTTGACACGTTAATCCACAATTCTCAAGCTTTAATTAAATAATCATGTTAAAGCTTGTAAAACAAATAATTTATTACTGAATTTAACATGGCCATAAAATAGACGCGATAAGCACATAATAGTATATTTATGTACATTTATCATAATGTACAATAAGGAAATTAAGTTGACATTACAGTATGGACAACTCAACTGGCCGTCAACAAGTGCCAATCTGTCAATTAAAAAGGGATAAAATGTCATGTTTTTAGTTTACCCTCAATTGGCATGGGGTTGGCTGTAAATATTATTTAAATGACTGAGCTGAATCTCTTTATATTAAAATACTTCTCGTTTTGTCAATCAAGTTGGAGGCAAACCGAGTTAAGTAATTAACAAAGACCGTTTCAAACCCTTGTAAATTGCAATTTTCCTCTACCCATGAACCTACTTTTCTCCATTGTTCTATGACCGTCCGCTTTCATTTGTTGACTCAGGAAATGAAAAGAAAGAGACGGATAGAAAATGAATGTCGATCGTAAGTATATCGAACATCTTTTTAAATTCATTTTCTTACTACTATTTTTATTATTATTAGGTGTGTAGATTTACGTGTACATTATACATATTATGCTGAGCTAAATATGTCAATTTATTGTTTGCCTGAGTTTTATGCCGATCATTTTTATTATCGATTGATCAAACTCGTGCACGCTGCTTACAACTCGAAATTGAACTGAACTTAACTCAAGTGGAAATGAACTAGATTCCAAATAATACACAAGATGTTTATAAATAGATAATAAATAATTATAATACAATACAAAGGAATAAAATACAGGGCAAAAACAATTCTATTCTATATGCAATGCAATACAAAACAATAGACAATAGAACTTTAAGTGGTTTGCATTTGACCATAAAAATGTGTTTTTGATCTTCCGTTTTTTCTCGTTTCGTTCCATTCTGGTCAAAATACCCACATTTATAAGGAAATGAAGCGAAGAAATCGGTTAGCAGTTCACCAGTGCTAAACAAAAAAAGTATTATAAAGAAAAAATGAACGATAGGGATAGGACTTTACTCCATCATGTTACACACACGTACTAATGTGTATGTAGATATGTGTAACACGAATCGTCTCCTTCTTCTGCTGAATCAATCAAGATTGCTCACCGATACGTGAACGTAGAGCCTCTCGTCTGTTGTTATTAAACATATACGTATAGAAAATAAAAACAGACATAAGAGTAGACTCAGTATCAGACAGATAGTACATACATGTGCATAGTGCTTGATGCAATTTTAAGTAGAGAAGAAGAAAAAGACGAAGATGATGTGTGCTTTAAACTTGAGAGACGTTCATCATCACCATCATTATCATCGTCATTGCGAATTGCATATGTGCACGTTTTACTGTACATATTATATTTGTGAAGATGAAAAAACCGACCGGTGTCTAACGTTAAATGTTGAACTCCTTTCTTCGTCTTGCAATTTTTCTTACAATGTTCTGCATCAACAAATTTTATGTACCATTATACATAGTTAGCATAGTACAATGTTTGTATGTACAATGCAGTATTTATGTTAAATGTTACACAAGGCAATTATACAACATTATACAATAATAATACCATACAGCACACCGTATGTATAAATATATTGGAGATTTACTGATTATGTATCACGTACAGATGCATATAAAGAAGATACATATTAGAACTCTGTCATAAGAACGTATATCTAGAGACTGTTAAAAGCTTTGCATATATATATATGCATTAACTAACTATTAAATGTACTAACTTAAAAATACAGTCTCAACTGTATTAACCAATTTTTTCAAAATTAAAAAATAAAAAACGGGAGAGGATTACCCATAGATTTGCATTTACATACACTCAGTAATAAAAATCAAGGAAGAAAAAAATAAGCAAAAATTGCAATTTTTTGGCACAAACAAACAACAAATACAGCATAGTATAGCTTTGTGCGTAATAATAATAATATAATGGCAGTAATAATGAGACCATAGTATGTATACATAATAGTACTGTATCTGTACATAGCTCTCCCAAGTTTTATCGTCAGCTATCATTCATTTAGATTAATGTAACACACAATGATAATGCTTATGCATTTTATTTAAGTGGATGCTAAGCCGGCAATTTTACAGGTCAGGAGTATTACTTCAAGGAGAAATCATTAAATTATCGTCACTTTACAAGTTGCATTAGGTTATACAGTATTATTGTATATTCAGAGTTCATATACACATACATATTATATCATCGCACAGAACTGTACTTACACCACCTTACAATTTACAGTGTTACAGTACAGTGTTTTAGTTACACATTACCCATTTTACCAACATATTATCTATTATGATTATATGAGCCAACCATTAACTAAATCAAGAGTCAGCTGTGTGCTCTCTAGTGAATGAAGTAACGATGATGATACATTATGTGTGCTAAAAATGTGGATTTATTTAAAAGCAGGAAATGCTATTCTTTTTGGTCAGTTTTTATTAGTCTGTACGCTCTACAGCGAACATACATAACTAATCTACAGTATTTTGCTGTTTATAGCGTATCTACTTACCTATCTACACTACATAAAAGAATGCAGAGGTAGACATGGACATAGACATGGAAATGATGATAAATATACATAAAGCAGACAATGATTGTTTGGTTAAGCAGAGTATATAATCTCCATTCCATGCCTTGCTAAGCTTGTGATATTGTATTGTATCATATGGTATTCTATTGTATAATAACAATAATAATGCCATTAAACTGTCCACTGAATTTTAACTCTTGTTTCTTTATTTGCTTTCCTCTCTCACTCGTTTTGTCTATACTCTGTACTGCTGGTTTTTTATGCATTTTATACTAATGCAGACTATTTGCCATTTATCATAATTACATTGTTTGCCTATGGTCAAAACCGAAGCAGATTATTCGAATGAATAATTTCTCAATCTTTTTTCCTAATCGTATAAAAGCTGTCAAAAAAATTAATAAATAATGCAAATTAAAAAAGTGTGCAAAAATGTGCAACATGCAGGCAATTAAAAGTTGAAACTGACCTATGCAAAAAATATAAATTCGTGTATAACTACCACTACGCATGCATACAGTTGAATGAGGAAGACTTTTCTCTTGTTTTTTGCACTGGATTCGAGAGGAAAGTTGACAGGATGAGTTAGTGACACGTTGAGAACGAAACAGTATGTACATATCATATACAAAAACTGACACGAGATTCTCAGAAGAGTAACTTGTATTGCACATTCATAGTCATAGTATTGCAATACATAGTCACAATCTTGCACCTAATCTATGTGAAAAATACATTGTAATATACATTTATGTATATTGTACATTGTACATCCATATAGTTCATAGTTCATAGCTCAAATTGCTACAGTATACTCTCTGACGTTAAATAATCATATTGTATGTATACAATGTACATGTGTGTATAGTGAAATTGTTGATGTTGGATTCACAATCTTACTTATTTTACAATAATAGATACATGTATCATATATCGGATCACATTTGTAATAGATATAATGTCGACAGCCAAGAAAAAGTTGAAGTCGAAGTCAACGAAAGACGACATCGACTTTCCTTCACCCCTTTGCAAGTACGTTATCTTCATTTGCATGTGCAAATTCCCCTACTTTATAATCTTATTTACATTTGTATTTGCACATACTCGCATAATCTATCTATATATAATGTGTAACATATTCACTAACAGTACAACTGTACAAACACTCCAAGTTATGATTAACTTTTATGATTATGCTGAATTATGTATTTTTTTTCCATACTGCTACTGATATACACTCTAAACTTAGTCGGAGAGAATTGTACAATACATCAGTTTACATACGTGGACGACAATAATTTTATGCAGGAATAGAGGGAAAAATCTGATTTGAGATTTCTTTTCCTGTCTTTTTCCTTTCATACCAAAGTTTCAGCTCAGCTCAGACACAGTCGGTCAAGTCAAACCATTCAATGAAACGTTGGGATAGATGTGAAGCAGTTTGAGTCGAGTTTATTTGTACACCACACATGATGATGGTGACACGCGTGTAAGGATGTACGAGCCCATATTTTTCTATAAAAAGAGAAATAGAAAAAGCAGTAATGATGATGGTGATAATGATAAATAATAGCATCAGAAACAGGGAAATAAAGGATTATTGAATGAATTATACGAGGTACCTATACAATGTAATAATCAATGCATTGGATATGGAAATGTATGTGTGTGTGTGTGTGTGTGTACATATCCATGAGAAAGTGATAGGCGTTTTCATAGTGCACAGTAAGATACATATTATCATGTGTGAATTTTATATGATATCCGCTGAGCCTGCTGAATGTGCATGGGAAGACATATGCTGATGCTGGATATATATTTATATGCATAATAAATATTTACTCACAAGTGCCATTGCCACTATTTTCGAGAGAAAGTTCAATGAAACATTATTCACTCACACAAGTCAAGAAGGAGCTCGAGAGTCAAGTCAACTCAGCTCAAACTTAACTAACTAGTGTAGAGTAGAGCAGAGAGTAGACGACAGTGGAGAGAATACCATAATTTCCTTTTTCTCTGTTGGTTTGATCTGTGCTGTTGTTGTCATCATAGCCTTCTTTTTTATACCTGATTTTTATACTTTTTTTCTTTAAATTTCAGTAATAATTCAATATTTTATAAATTTATAACTCAGGTTCTAATCGCTAATTGATCAAAGCTCAAGTGTTGCTGGGTGTTTTTATGAGCAATTTTGTGTGACAAAATTTTCTCTGAATTATGTACATACATACATACAAACAACACGCCACTCACACTATTCGTTTCTCTTGTACACTGTGATTGTACACACACACACAAACAGTACCTACAATCTCAACGCAATATACATACCTAATTGGAAGAGGAGAGAGTGAGCTCCTGATAAACTTTTATTTATCATACCATACACACTCCATGTGCGAGCGACGTATCCGTATTGTGTTTTGGTTTTGGTTTTGTTGACAAACATTTTGCTTTACCTCCAAAACCTGGACGGAAATCACGGAGCAACTTCTTGTTTTTGAAACCTATTTATAAAAATACGCTATTTCCTCTCAAGAATTCGTCCAGGTTTGCTTTCGGCCAGCTTCAATTTCGACTTATCATCCTCAACAGGCAAGATTTTTTTTATTTCGACTAAAATTATAAAAATTCTACAGCTATGTATTTATCTGCGTATTTACGTACGTATACTAGGCTTATTTATCATTTATAAAAAATAAGATAACGTGCATAGATTATACATGTGCACGGGTATAGATTTATTAACACACAGATGGAAAGCTGTGCAAAAAAAAGTTTATTTTGAGCAGAATTGTATTTGATTTTGTGATTGGTTACCACTTGTGAGTATTGACTATTGACACGTTTCGAGATTACAGTTAACAGTCATTACATTACGGTTTAGTGTTTATTGTTTGTATTTGCATTTCCTGAGCTTTCTTCATAAATACAGTAGTAGGTGTGTATATACTGTGCATTGTGTATGTACAATATCCTTTTTTGTACGTAACTCATTTATAGTTTATTACAGTTTTACATATTATGCATTTATGCTTATGGGTAAGTAGCTTGTACTGCTTGATAATCAATAATTCCTCTGCTCAGCTCATATTTACTTTGAACTGAGTATACTGTGTAACCAACAAAAGGTAAAAAGCAGTTTTGATAACGGCATACATCAATAGCTGTATGATTACTACTACTATTGTTATTATTGTAGTTTGTGACTATTTTCCTATATTCACACGAAGGCCCATGTTCAAATAATTACTTCATTGTTTACCACCCATTGACAACGCGATGCATTGTATTGGATTGGTTATTGAACGGAGCTACTAAAATAGAAGAAAGGAGAGCATTTCCTCCAAAATATTGCAGGAAGAGGAGCTCCTAAAATCTAAAACATAGATCGATAAAGTTTTATGAATAAAAGTGGTCTTGTGAATAGTGAATGACTAGATATTGACGTCGATCATTGAGACTTGGGAATCGTGAACCGACTAAAGTCTTACAGTCTTTTAGTTACAGTAAAAATATCATATATTTTTCAAGATTTGGATATACTACACATTAAGAACAAGCCTAGAAAAGGAAGGGTACTAGACAACAGAATTTAAAGGTAAACAAAACACAGTTTTTTCATACTTATAGCCCAAAGTTTTAAAATATAATGGCCCCCCTCTGATTCTGGCCACTAGCTACACGTTTACACATTAAAAATTTACGGAGGAACGGAAAGGCCCGTTAAATTGTAAGATATTAATCTCAAAAGTAGGGTTATGAACTCTAGACAATTTTTAAGCATTGGTTACCTATAGACATTGAAATTAACATATTAACAATTATGTAGACGTTCATATGTACCTATATAGCCGTACTTTACAGTAATCGTTTTTCCTCTCTCCTGGTCCATTTGGTTAATATGGTGTCATACACAGTACGTATATTTATATGCATGCATACATTGTACTAAGCATTAGTTTGCGCTAGAACCATCGTTTAACTGTGAGTTAATAATAAATAATGGTTCTCATCAATCTTAAATGAATTAGTGATATACATTATGAACCTTAATTTAACGATAAGATATTTATGCAGGGTAAAAAGAGGAGAGTACGGTTTTGTGTGTGCATGTATAGTATATATTCAGGTACAATTCTTTTTCTCATTTAAATAACATAGAGGAGAATTAAAGATGTCGGACACTAAAAATATCGTTGCGATATTCACAACCTTTGTAAACGATAATTCCAGCAAACGGTAACGTGTATGTATTTGGTGCTAGAACCTTTTCAAGATGCGGAAAAGTCATGAGGCTACAAAGAAAAAAAGGAAGACGAAGCTCCAGGAGCAAATAAAAGCGGAGACCAAGACGAAATGACGCAGACGAAAGACAAAAACAAAATAAAAGTATTATTTTAGTTGCGGTTGAGAGTTGTTAACCTAGTTTCCCTCTTCTTCGTATTCTCCTTCTAGTTCTTAGCTTAAAAGATGAAGAGCCCAATCCATTTTTTCTCTGTTCTCGGTTTCTCTATTAACGACTTGAAATAATGATGATGATAACAACAAGAAGAATATTTATAATGCTCTCGCTCGAGCCTACAATACACCTCGCTCGTAAACACGTAAAAACGTGTCTAGTTATTTATAGTAAGCACGCATACATATACCTACTTAGGTATGTATGTACATTACTACATACATAAAACATTATAGTAAAACCCTTTTCTATTTTCTGTTGCAGTTGTAAACTTATTCTCTTAAAAAACAGTGGTCAAAATGGAATTCGGGACACTCTGTCTGGAGTGCTTAAATAATCTTTCTACGTCAACTTGAAGCATTTCTTGTGAAAACTATTTGTATTATAATACTATGGCCAGTAGGAAATGTTCGTTGAGGCGAAGAAGAGTGTGCTCCTTATCTCTCTCGTTCTGCGGCTGTTTTAAGTGTTTGTTTATGGCCACACAATTATCTAGTTGCTATTTACTTATTGGCTTATGTGTATTTATGTCTATTATCCATTGATAATATAACGCAGATGTAAGAGACTGAAAAATGGACAGCGTTATGTTTGTTGAAAGACGTGTGACAAAAAAGGTTTGTCCACCACCATTTCTTGAATTCTTTCTTTCATCATCATCATCATTATTGTCGTCTGCGTGTTGACTTAACCTATATTTGATGGATCTTTTTTAAAGGGAAGCAATCAATACAAAAATGTTCCCGTATTATTCTCTTCCTATTAACCTATATTATTGTACAGTGTATTACTAAACACCTACATTCCATACATGTACCCTATGTCTGTATGTTTGTATTTTGTATATGTATTTACACTTATACACGTTTGGCTTACTTTACTCATTTTAAAATACATTCAGCACATAATACATACATAATACTTACATTATAAGTATAATAGAATCTGCATATCGTTAATTATCAGTGTTACTAAGTGCTGAATCACCAAAAATGTCTAGCGTTACCTAGTTTTTCCCCTTTTGCTACCTGTCAATCAATTGCACTAGTAGAACCTCCTTCATTTCAACTCTGTCCACATTCAAAGTTCTGTTCCATCCAACCCAACTGTTCCTCCAACTTGTGTGTGAAACGGTTTGAAACATGCACGGTTTTTCTTGTAAAAAGGTTCAGTTCCAATTTTCAATGGAGATTATAATTTATAATGGGCATGTACCCCTATGGGTACAACGTGTGTCCATTTACATATATATTACCATGTACGTAATAGCTATACGTATTTAGTATTTACTAGATATTTACTGCCGTTTCCGCTTCATAACGTAAAGGAAGAGAGGGGTGGAAAATAAAATGCTGCCTATGTACATTTACGGATGTATAGTTTATAGTTATTCGTTTTATTATTGTTTTTAACGTTATGACATCAACCGTGCTTGTAAATGTATGGATTATGGTGATGAGAGTGTTGGAGTTTCAATTATTGAAATTTAGTGGTTATGTTTAGCAATATACATAGATGTATGCAGCATTACATTATTCTAATGACCTAGTGGTGGAGGGCTCCACATCATGAAGAAGTGAACGTGTAAAAATTGAACTGTCATCTATTCGCAATAGATTCATGTACAGTATTATCCAATTATAGGATACAGTACATAGATTCAGCACCTTGAGCATTCTCTTGTCTATACATATACAATAATAATATATGTATGTACGCATGGGCCTGCATACTCCTTTCCTGTTGAATAAGCTGAGTGTAACAGATTATTAATGCCTGAGGTTGGTGTTGGATCATCTTTCACTATATATTATAGTACTCCCTGTGTGCTGTTATGTTGTGCATGTGCAGATATTTGCATACACATATAATGACACTGAAAACGGTTGGACATTGAAAGCCTCAGTCACAAGCTTATCTTGCTCTTGGTCTTAAGCCTTAACTGAAATAGAAATAATGATCAAGGGCTATGCATTCATACCAACAGGTTTGAAGGTCTTTATCGATTGATTTAGTCAGTATTGAATCGAAGATCGAATTTTGATGCAGAAGAAAGTCCAAAAGTACTTCAATGTAAAGGTCAATCAAATAGGATATTATTACAAGCGTTATTTAATGCTGACTATATAATATTACAAATGGAGGTTCATTCAGCCTTCCTATAGGTAATATTTTACATTGAATTATTTCACATTGACAATTGACAAGACATTGGCAGATCAATGACATGATGATGATTCACAATATGTAACTAAGTACATTCAGAGATACGGAAATCATGTTTGATTTGAATGGATTTGTGTATATACAGAATGACCACTGCAACGTGCAAGAAATGAATAAAGTTTTAAAAAACAAAAGTAAAACTTTATGGATGATAAAAAGGGAGTCAAGTTTACGGCAGTTGTAGATATACATCATAGTTTCATCCTCCAGCTTTCTTTGTTCTCATGGGTAACTACCGAGAGTAAACTTCCTTATTTCCTTTTTAAAGTTTAAAAGTGTAAGTATAGAAACTGATGGAAATTTAAAGAGAGTCAAAGGAACTATTCTGTTCATATATATGCATATGTACATGTGCATTTTCTTAACGTACTATCTTGTTCTTTAAATTTCGAGAAAGTGTAACAGACGAATGCACACGGTATAAACATAAGTATAAAAAGAAAGATAAATGAAGGAATTCTCATCCCTTGTATACGAAACTACAAGTGCGCCGTTCTCACCATCCCTATGCATGGCATGCACAAGGAAGGACGGGAAGAAGAAAATGAAGAAAAGATGAAGCGTAATTGAAAGTCGTAGTTTAGTTACCTTTTTCAATCCTCCCCTCTGCAACTGTTCGGACACAGAAACACGTGTGCATCGGATGATTGAGACGATGGAATGGAATGAAGTATTTGACCATACTTTGCTCAAAACAATAATCTGTTTACTCGTATAGGATACGCTTAGTTTCAATCACTCATAACTCATCAAAATCAATTGTAATACTCAACTTTGCTTCAACCATGAGTTCCGGATTACAAAAATATCATGATTATGATCATAAAGTAAATTGGTTGCAAGTGGTATGGCCTGATTTTCGAGTCAACTAAGACTAGTTCCAAGTTTTAAGTTAACTTGGAACACCCCAGCAAGGTATTTTTCCATTGGCATTTTACCTAAATACCAACACCACATCATTTTTAAAGCTGGTTGTCAGGACCAGAACCAGAAACGGATCTTGGGCATACAATAAGAGGAATGATATTCTTCCAACACTCTGACATATATATCTATCTATAGGAGCTTCATGCTCAATGGAAATAGAAGTGGATGTAATTGTTATACATGGAGAAGGATATTGTATTTTGTTATAAATTATAAAGTTGGAAGGTGGTGAAGTTCTCCTCAGTCTCTCGTCCAATCTTCAAAGTATGCAAAGAAGAGAGAAATTGAAAGAATATTCTAACGGGATCCTCTCTACCTTCATCTTTCTTCCACCTTCCTTTTTTCTTATGTGTGTAAATAAGTATTACATTTAAGTATTGTATTGTACATACTACATACATAATACACGTATACGTATGTACGTACCATCCTGGCTTATTTCTAAATCACACTGTACATTGCCTTGCATTACATGTCCGTCCATTATTAAGATTACTACTGCGTACATTTTACATATACGCAAATGCTGTGCTGTGTGTCATGAATACCAAAGCCAAAATGTAAAATGTCCGAGCAGTTCATCTTATACATTTGTAGATAAGGCGTACATCCACAGTATAGCTATAGTAAAACATATTGAAACTTCAAAAGCCTCGGCCTTTAAACTTGACTTGCCTCTATAGCCACAATGACAAATGTCACGTCAGATGACGAGAAATCAAAAAGTATATTATGCGCTGTGCATATTACTGTTTGAAAGGGATGTTTGTGCTGCATCCCTTTGAACTTTTCATTATTTACTTTCCGCTATAACCATTAAAAATGCAGCTCTACTAAAATCTGTAATGTTAACTGCAATGGCTGACTGTACACAATACATATAATTGACAATATACGCATACCTAGTCAAAATTGTCATGAAAGCGAAAACTTAAAATGCAAAGGAGAGGAGAGGAAAATATATGAACGAGCCATCCGATCCAAAAGTTACTATTTTTTCTTATTCCATATTCCTTATTAAAGATAATGAAACATGAAATTATAATCTCGGGTATTCATTAGTAATCGAGTTCATTTATATTTGTATACAAGTACAAATAACTAAAATAACAACAACTGTAGACAGAGAAGTTTCCAGACTATGACTATAAAAACTGTCCTTTTCCTGACCCCGTTTTTCATTTCAAATAAATGCAGTTTTCTCGATTATTAGATGAAAGGAACCAGCAAACATGCATGCATGCATGCAATTTTCATTCATGCAAAATTTTCTAAACTCGTGCATAAAACGAAAACGATGAAAAAATTAGGGATTGCCAATCTGCGTGTGAGGGATGAGCAAGTAGGACTTGACTCGATATATACGGAACCTCAATTTAAAGGGTTGCAAATGCATGCACATTTACATTGTGGTGCCGGTGAGATTGCATATTTTGAATGAAAAAAGAAACAGAAACACACAATCATAAAATTATACTGTATAGTATACATTATACAAGTTACTCTACGTAGACCTTAAATGAGTTTCACGATTAAAGGGAGGCACATGCATATTATACATGCATAAAGTCGTCGACAAAGTCGATGAATAAAAGTCAAGTGAAATGAATGAGGTGGAGGAGGATGATGAGAAGCTGAGGATGACTGTCTTGAAATGAGATAAGCTTCCTCACATCACGTTTCACGTTCCCTTTGTAATTGTAAGCAGAAGCAATATAGCTTCATACAGTCCTCTAAAATGCAAAAAGAAGGAAAAAGGAGAGGGAGAAGCAGGCGTAGAGGATGACATATGAAAATCAACTTGCGTTGAGCAAGTGAATTGAGAATAAAATATATTGGGTATGTGTAGGTACGGAAAAATGTGTGGGTTGGTAGATCAACATTAAAGTGTTAAGTAAGCTAAGTCCACAGAGAGATTGGGGGAATAAGGGAAGGTTTTGGTCTTTAGTAGGTTTTTGTATCAAATGTGTGCTGTCGTCGTCGTGATGAAGTCACATCCATCCACATGACTTCTCTCTCTACTCTAGATAATATGCTGTTGCTTGCTACTCAAACTCAACCTGCATTTAAATTGAGGACACACCATACAGCTCCCAAATATTCATGCGTTACATCACTCTTTCTCTATACTTATAATAATATCTTTCCCTCTATCACCTCTCACATGACGTACTTATAAATATTTTTCTAAAAAGGACACGAGCCTTAGATAGCAAAGACACATGCACGCTTTATTGTAATTTTATCCTCAATTTTCAACGAGTATCCATTATCCATATATCACATAATATGTAAAAAGTACTTGGACGTCTATTTTGATGCAAAATGGAAAATGACATTACTATTGTAAAAATATATATTATACAATTATGTACATATTTACCGGTGAAAAATATTTCAAATTTTACTCAATTTATTTCTACAGGAACCCGAAGACTGAAAATTTCCCCAAAGGAGTGCGTGTCCGCCCGTTACGAGAACATCAGTGGGATTTGTATGTTTAATTTGGAGTGCCAAGAGAAACTCGGTACAGTGATCGGCGCTTGTGTTGACAGATTTCTTTTTGGTGCCTGCTGCCACATACCCAACTATAACCATAATCTTAACAATAATCGAGAATCCTTAGATATCAAGCAAGATGTTTCGACAACTTCATCAACCACAGCCCGCATTCCAACAACAGTCACAACAAGTGAATCTACGACAAAGAAGTCTACAACTACAACATCAACTACAACGACAAGTACAAGTACAACACCAAAAACCACAACTTCCGCATCTACAACAACAACAACCACAACCACAGATGCCCCATCAACAACCTCAACACGAACCAGAACAAACCTGGACAACCTCCAAAGTCTACCGCCAGGAACATTATCAGGGCTCAACGCCATCAGAGTTACCAGCTCGTTTAGTGTCACCCCTTCAACGTCAACATCTTCGACATCGAGACTCCCCATATCAAACAACGATGGAGGAGTCGCTGAATCATTATCAGCAACAACAACAGCACCAGCTGGAGGAGGAGGAGGAGGACAGTTGGGAATTTCCAATCCCATCTCCAGCGACGCCTCTCGTCCAGTACGTTTCCCAATTCGTCCTTCAGTTGGTTCACCTCTTTCTCAATCTGAGTCTCCAATTGACGAACGAGTCACAGAGGAAAATGCGGGCCATGAAGCGATGGTGTCACTATATTCTTCTCACGTTTCTTTGCCAGCTGGGGTAAAATAATTTGAACTTGAAAGTTTTAAAATTATGAAATAAAAACTCTATAAACTAAATATGCTGTTATATATACATATATGTCAAATTTTTGTTTTTGATCTTTGAATTTCCAGGAACTTTCAACTATACCTTCTACCCGTGACACTAGCACTGTTCTTCCTATCGCTTTGGAGACTTTCTCCAGTGTCAGTGATCCTGTTAGTTACAGCACTGCTGGAGATCACAGCCATTTGTATCATACGAATGGCCAATCTATTGTCGCTTTGGAATCTTCGCCATTGAACCTCAAAAAGCACGTCTACACCACTTTCAATAACAATGAAGAGACCAATAATAATAATAATAATATTAATAATAAAATTAGAAATGTAAATAATATTAATAGTAATAATAATAATAATAATAAAAATAGTATCAGTAATAGTGACAAAACAACTCTTAAGATTATCAACAGTAAAATAAGTAGTGAGCAGCATTTTGTTACAACGGAAGAACCGCCAAAGCTCTCCACATTTATGTATGTGGACATTAGTGGGACGAGAATCAAGGACAGGGATCGTCTCAACATCTACAACTACAGTGACGTGACCAACGTCCTCAACAATAATGGAGATGTGGCCGTTGAGACGGCGGACTTTGTGGATACGACCACCGACCGAATTTCTCAATCCATGCCAACAATGGCAATGACGACTCCCTCGTCCCTCTTCAGTGAAAGTTTGAGTAGTAGTAGTAGTGGTGGTGGGAGTAGCTCGGGAGGAAACACGGAAAATGTTCTGTCCGTCTTCCTCCAGTTGGCGAGCCAAGTCGCCGACATAACAGAGAGTGACATTAAGCTTGACTCTGACGAATTGTACGATAGTTTAGTGTCAGCTGCAAGTAACAATAATAATAATAGCAGTAAAAATAATGAGTTGGCTACAAGGACTACTCTTGAAGCTGAAACACAAAATAATAATATTATTATTAATACTAGTCTATCACAAAATAGTAATGGTGTGAACAATAATAACAAAAGTAATAGTAGTGCGAGTACGGGCACCACTGAATTCTCCCTGAGTGATCTGTGGAAAGTCACAACGACGACGAGCGTGAGCGGGGGACTTGAGACAAATACGAATGAGCAGTTTGGCTTGGACCAAACTACACTGAATAGTTTTCTCAGTAGTTCCTTCCTCAAAGAGGATTTGGGCTTAGACTCATCGTCCCCTTGGACAACAACGACGAATAACGCCAACACCAATGCCAACGTTAACCCAACAGTGAAACCGTGGGCTTCATCTACCTACCAAGTGCACACTTTCAAGTACCCCTCACAAGTTCAGTCGACCCCTTTGCCAATTATTATTACGAAACCTATTATTACTAGCAGTAACAACATTATTAATAGAGAAAGTGTTTCGGTCACTACAAACTCACCAGGAGGATTAACAACTTGGTTTGGAATCATTCCCGATACACCTGTAGTAGTAACCACGAGTATTCCACGGCCCATCACGACAACAACTACAGAAAGTCCTGCGTCCATTACCCAGCTATTCACCCGCACTGTTCCAACTCCTGCCACTACTACAACAACAACAACTAGTACTAGTACTACTACGACAACTGCCGCTCCACCACCACCAACAACAACAACAAGAACAACTACGACTAGTACAACAACAACAACTACCATGGAACCGTCGACAACAACTACATCTACTACGACCACTACAACACCCCGAACTATTCGTCCAAGACCGAGACCAACAACTGAGAGGGTGATTTACACGAGGCCCACAACCACTGAGCGCGTTTACACTCTTCCATCTCGCAAGAAACCAACTCCCGGGTCTAACACTCATTTAGCTTCACCAACCAAAAAAGTTACGGTGGCTCCGCTCACGAGCATCATTATGGCGAATAAGAATGACAGGAGACCGTCGCCACCACCCAGTAACAAGGATCGTGATCCTATAATATTACAAGATGACTTGGAGGCCAACTTGGATGATTTTGTCAACCAGGTACCTACTTAGTTTGTAATTTAAATATATTTACAAATTTCCTTTTTTCGTTGAATTGTGATGGAATACCTAATTGATTACATAAATAACTTCTACATAGGTGGTTCAAGGACTTGCTGGAACTTTGGACAATTTAGATTTGGATGAAGTTATTTTGTCTGGTCCGTCGTCCTCAGAATCTGCCTCGTCTTCGTCAACTTCCTCATCAATGTCTGACGGACCATCCACTGTTCACCCGCTGAGCGTGCTATCACAAGCACTTTCTTGTAAGCATTTAATATGTTTAATTCGCTTAACTAGCTATTACATTTCATGACTTTCATTACATTCATACAAAAGACACAATTTCATTGTTGTTGTGTTCTATATATAAGCAATTATGTGTAAATTGTATAATTTATTGTATTTTGCTAATCAGCCATTTGGGGAACTCTTATTGTATGTAAATTTCAGCTCAAACTGTCGCGGATCCACTATTCCCTCCCTTCCCAATCGTGGGCAAAGTTCCTTTGACCAAGCCGGGTAAAACGGGATTAGGGAAGCCAGGTTATGGTAAACCAAATGGAATTAAAACAGCTCCACCGAAAAAAGTCGCGACTACAACTTCCACAACCACGACGACAACGACGACTACCACTTCCAAACCCATGGATTATAGACGAGGTACTTTATTTATCTACTTAATTTATAATTATTATCAGCAATAGGTACACATTCGTTTTCCGTATGTACAAACATCACGTTTTCTAAATGTATTTAATTTTTCCTACAGATTGTGGAGTACGACCTATGGTCAAGCAAGGAAGAATTGTCGGAGGCAAGGCGGCTGCTTTTGGTAATTGAACAGTAAACTGCTTTTAGACTTTTTCCCTTTTTTGTCAGTTAAATTTTTTACAGTATTGCGTCCTGCTCTGTATTAAGGATGAATAATTTAATGTCTTTTAAATTTACAGGAAAATGGCCATGGCAAGCTCTTGTACGAGAGGCAACTTGGTTGGGACTTTTCTCGAAAAACAAGTGCGGCGGTGTGCTCATCTCACCAAAATATGTGTTGACTGCTGCCCACTGTCAACCCGGCTTCCTTGCCACTTTAACTGTTGTCCTTGGAGACTTTGACATTTCCTCGGAGAATGAGGCTGGCAATGCAAATGCAGTGACCAAGAACGTGAAGCGCGTCATCGTTCATCGAGACTACAATGCTCAAACCTTTGAAAATGATATTGCTCTCCTGGAACTGGAGTCACCCATCGACTACCAGCAGCACATTGTTCCTATTTGTCTTCCAAACGAGCAGGACGTGTTCGTGGGGAAACATGCCTATGTCACGGGGTGGGGAAGGCTTAAATATGGTAAATATACAATTTATTGTTCTTTAACTTTTAGAAAATTAAAATCGTTCCAGAAAATTAAAGGTCTTTAATAAATATCGATATACACATACATATTTAATATTTTTTCTAAATTTTTCATAGGTGGTGGAGTTCCACAAACGCTGCACGAGGTGGATGTTCCAATTATAAATAATACAGAGTGTCAACAGATGTTTTTGAAATCTGGTCACATCAAAGCCATAAGGGATTCTTTCATTTGTGCAGGCTATGCCAATGGACTCAAGGATTCATGCGAGGTGATTATTATAAGATACTCATTTTCTACAGAGTTTACTTCCTTATGCCACTTTCTTAAGCCAAAAGGATTTGAGAGAAAAATTACTAATTTTTACCCCTTCAATTTCAGGGTGATTCTGGGGGTCCTCTTGCCATACAGAGACCAGGAGGTCAGTGGGTACTTGCTGGCACAGTTTCACATGGCGTAAGTTTAGAAAATTTTTATCGTATTTTTTATGAAGACTTTACCTTTGACAAAAGCAAAAGTTAAAAATGCATCAAATTGCAATCCACATTAATTGATTATTTTCTTTCTATTTTTCGTAATTCCATAGATCAAATGTGCCTATCCAAATCTTCCAGGTATGATCTTGATCTTACAAGTTCTTTGTTGTACGTAAAATTCTTCCAGCTTTCACCCGCTCGGGAAATAATTTTTCGGAATTCGTTTTTTGATGATATATTCTTGTTCCCCATGTCAAACTTAGTCATACTGTGTTTTTGAAAAATTTTGATAACCCTCCC
>JAQIVE010000726.1:0-32391 GCA_034698285.1 Sminthurinus bimaculatus | reverse complement strand
GGATTTCTAAAGAAAATTCGGGCATGTTCCCCTGGAAACAGCAGCGGAATATACTTTATCGTCTCAAAGTCACATGTATAAATTGTACATCGTACATGTACTGTACTTCACGATACGGGAAGATGCTGGATAAAGTATTTTACAGGAAAAGAGGGTCGAAATCATGAATAAGTGCATTGAAGTTGAATTAGATGTTCAGGCTGAAGCTACATACAGTCAACTCATCATATGCTCATGGGTGCAGAGATCTACACTATCTCAAAAATTTTACGTGCAAACTGAATCATTTTTTTAAAAGTTGAATTCCTAACTAAGAAATTTGGAATTTTTTATCAAATTTTTGCCAAGAAAACGAAGGAAAATTTAATGGCAAAAGGAAATTTTGAAAAAAAACAATTGGGGAGAAAGTTTCTGTAGAACACCTTCCAGAAGAAAATACAACTTTTATATGTAGAATGTAGATACAACGACCTGTTAGGTCAATTGTTGACCTTTGAGGTGTAAAAAATTTCAACTATTGAGAATTCAGATATTTCTTGAAAATCGAGTGTGAGAAAGGATATGAGCTTTTAAGGACTCGTTGAAAACCGATGAATGGCTGTATGAGCAAGACAGGGTGCGTATTTTTTGTTGAGACAGTGTATGACTAATAAAATAAATCAGCACTCTTTTCCCTGTCTTCTTTTTTCAAGTATGAGGCTGCACTGGTAAAGTGTTGGCTTGTGTGTGTGTGTGATGATGTTGATGTTGCTGCTGCTGACGAAGGTGGAGGATATGAGGAAGACGGGAGGGAAACGCGTGAAAAATCCTGAGAAATCTTTTTTACATGTCTCCCTCGATCTGGCAGTTAGTACGTGTGTAAACATAGTAACGACACTTAAATTTAACGAGTTCAGATACCCCGAGCTGAGCTGAATGTATCTGCCTGAAAGCTTGGAGTGAGCTAGCACGTTACGTAGGTACATACATCATACATACATCAGTATGTGTACGTATACATGTTTCACCGCGTTCTTTCCCTCGCTTTACTTTTTCCCTAGTTTAGCTTGCGGAGTAGGATAGTTAGCAATCTGCACCTATTATATCATATTATATCCCATCTTATCATATCATACCATATCAGAAGATATCATATCGCACCACATCCTATCACGTAGATTGTGACTATGGGGAAAGTGAAGGCTGGAAAAATCCCAGTTTTTAACTTACGGATATTAATCATTTCGCTCAAGTTTTTCTTAGCGGCCAACTTCTTTTCCTGTGCCTTTTTCTTCTTCCTCCTCCTCCTCTTGTCATGTCGAGTTCAAGTTAGATAACGTGGCCTAAGTAGTTGTGACGGTCTTAGTGTTAGTTGTGAACGATCGGCTTGTTTTCAAATAGGAGAACAAAAACAGAGGGCAAGAGAGAGAGAGAGATAAGATGTGAGATTTGAGTAAGAGGTATGTACACTTGCCGCTGCCTTTATACAGGGGCAAACAACACGTTCAATGTGTGTGTTCAGTGTTCATCTTGCTGATCTGGATTTTTTGGGACGATTGGTAAACTCACTTCAGATCACATACGTACACATTGAAGAAAAACTAAAGGCTAAGCGGAACTAGACATGGCTTTCATTTCATCCATCTATCTATCCATCCATCCATCTATTCTATGCTGTTTTAGCTTCCCCTTCTACACTTTGCTTTTCCTTCCTCGCTCTTTCCGCCCTCATATAGCTAATACAAAAGGGGGAAGGTTTCTACGGTATGTGTAGTAAAATAGAAAAAAAGCGGAGATGTGTAAGGGTTAAGTCAACTCATTCCTATCTGGATCTGGATCTGTATCTAGATCTCCCTTGTACTCGCCTAGTTTTGGTTCAAGTAGAAAAATGCGTCTCACAACGTAATTTATCCCCTTTGATTTGATTTGATTGGAAGGAGCAAGACAACGTATTCAATTGAACGGATATTCTCTGATCTGCCCGTCTATATGTGCTGCTGTCATGTTCCTTTCTATTTGTCAAACTTCAAAGAAGAAAAGGAGGCAAAAATGCTGCTCATATGGATAAAGATGGAAAACAAATCAAGATAATGAGAGATCTACGCATTCGCCTCTATTTATACTCCCTGATCTCTGATTGTTTTCTCCAATCCAAAAAATTATGATGATCTTCCATCAAAACGATGGTCGTAACTTTCGTGATAAAGAAGAAACGGAGGTAATCGCTAATTACGTAATTCATTTAAGATGGGTCGATATCTAGCTACCAGAATTCCGTTTGTAAATGTTAAACTTAATTTTGTCGAATTTTGAATGATTTTTTTTAATTGCAGTGCTTTAATTTGTTCGTCAATCTCAATCACAAGCTGTCCCAAAACGACAAATCTGTCTGATTTTGATGACTTAGTTTAAAAACATATAAAGAACAAACAGACTACAGAGAAAGTATAGAAAAGACATACGGACATGTGATACGTATTTATGTGTGTGTTTATCCAGACTGTCATAAAACACTTTGTCAGCGTATCAGTATGTAGTAGATACGTACGTAGTGCACATGTATTAAACTGCTGTGAGGAGCTGCCGATTATAAATATTACAAGTGACGAGGGGAATCGGAGTCGGGTCGTATAGAACCGCCGGACGAGTCGGGATTTAATTCGACAATAAACCTCTGAGTTTACTTACATCAGATTAGGGTTAGACCTTGGGCAGACCGCGTGCTTGATATTCCGTGAGAGTCACCGCCGTCGTACATACATACATACATACATATGTACACATAATGTATCCCAGCCAGCGTCCAGCCAGGCCAAGCCAACACACACACACATAAGACAAGTAGGCTCACACTGTCAGTTCCATGCTGTTGATAGCCAAAACCAAACCAAAGCCAAAGCCGAGAGAAAATGACCATGGCGATGGGTTACATGTTAGAAATGATTAGTCGTCCTCGAATTGCTCGAGCAGGTGGGGAATTTGTCTTCCACCGACTACCCTGCATCCATGTATGTATATATATGTACGCAATTCTGGAGGGTCCGATAAACTTGCAACTTACACATCGGCTTGACTTGACTTGGCATGGCGTGGCGTGGCTTTGGAGGAGTCAGGATCGAAATCGACACTGAAACCAAAGGGAAATTTAGAAAAGGAGCAAAGTAAACGTCTCACTACACACATATACACACACACATGCACATTTTTCACCGTAACTTCACATCGACATGGACATCGTCATTCACCCCTCCTGCTCGTCTCCTCCCTCTTACTCTTTTTTACAGTTCCATGTTGCTACAATTCCCGTTCCAGTTGTTCAGCCGTATAACTCTCCAGTTGGTTAGTTGGCTCGTCCGCTGGTTCTCCCGTTCTCTCCTCTCTTTGGTTTATCCAGCCGAGCTGAGTTGAGTGGACTGTGTGAAAAAGCGACCGATTGCTCAATATTAAAGGTTTTTACTCCAATTTTTTATTCCCTCTTTCTCTCTCCGCCTTTTCCACTAGACTATCCATATACTGATACTTTCATCCCATCATCATCAATATCTGAAAGTAATATAGAAATAATAATAATAATAATAGTATTACTATTGCTATTATTATACGAGTGGCGTCTCTGTTTGGAGCGGCAACATTCTCGAAAGGCCCTGAGAAACGCCTCATATAATATTGATTCATTGACATTAACGAGCGAATTATTATCTACAGTTATGATGATAGA
Organism: Sminthurinus bimaculatus; assembly: GCA_034698285.1. Taxonomy (NCBI): domain Eukaryota; kingdom Metazoa; phylum Arthropoda; class Collembola; order Symphypleona; family Katiannidae; genus Sminthurinus; species Sminthurinus bimaculatus. The sequence goes on along the minus strand of JAQIVE010000726.1, from coordinate 28,694 downwards.
TATCACAAGTGGAACTTTTTCATATGTCGTCCCACTCGGAGGAAAGGGAAACGAATGGACTTTTTTATGATCTCGCATGCCATGCCATTTCATCCTGTTACAAACCAATATATTGATACGTTCGTTATGTATATACATACGATATAAGATGACTATTTCTATTTCTACCTTTGCCTGCCGGCTTGCTTGTATTTTACTGTACGTACATATAAAATGCCCCGTCAACATTTAGTATACCTAGTTTTCCCATGAACCTTTTGAACTGTCGCCGTGCTCACATGTACATACATATTATGTATTTAGACGGTGCACAGAAATAGAAGACTTTGTTGCCATCACAATCCGAGAATGAGTGCGATGGGAGAATGAAGAAGGAGGAGCAATTCTAGATACTTTTTTTAAAGCCAAGCAAAAGCCTACAAAGGAGTAGGAGTAGGAGTAACAGAGTAATACGTTTTCGTCCTGCTCCGGCTTCCACGGATATATGTGACACGTCACATTCTCCCGAGTACATTGAACACATATGTAGGATGTAGGCTTGTGCCATACATGAAAAGGTGAGCTAAACTAAAAAGTTTCAAGAAAAAAAAACTTGTATAGCTGGTTGGGCATTGGGACTTTTGGTAATTCTCACGAGAGGCTGTACCATATAAAAGTCAAGGGTCGTTATTTTCTTTGACTCACAAGATTTTACCCGGGTGGGGAAAATCTTGTACGGAGCATTATACCGACGTATACATACATACGTACAGACAGAAGGGGTGAGTGAATGAGTTTTCAGTGATCAGTTGTACAGTGTAGAGTGTAAAGTACTGTAGAGAAAATAGAAAAAAGCTTTCGGATGCTCCAATATTTGTGTCGTATTGTATAGCATTGCAAAAATACGTGGAAAAAGGCAAGGCAAAAGGTTTTATTAAACTATAGAGAAAAAGCACGGACAAACATGGGAGTTTTTTGGTAGATAGAAAGGAAAATCACTCAATTTAGGTTTTCCCGTTTGGTCCCAGAGCCAGAGTCAGAGCCGGGGCCAGAGCCAGTAACCAAAAAGCAAACGAGCCAGAAGGACGATGAGAGCCGCTGAAACCCCGGTGGCTTACGGCTTAAACTATCCTCAATGTGTCAATGTGGTAGTGGTCTTAGCTGGTGACGTCCTGTTGGCGAAGAGTGGTTTGGACTTTGGACCTCCTAGTTTTCACACCCGCCGATGATTCTCCTGTTACTCTGTTGAATCTATGTATGTGTCGTCTGCGGTGTACAGTGTACAATAAATGCATATGTGTGTACTGTGTGTAGCTACAAATGTCCTTTCATTTTCATCGCTTAATCCCGGGTTGTCATTGTCCTTGTCCTCGTGCTTGGGCTTGTCGCCTCAAATGAATTGATGCTAACGCTGGTCGAGCTGGGCATCCATTCATTTTGTACACATACATAGATACAGTTTATAGTTTGGGTTGGTTAGACCTTGCCTGTCTTGCTTTCTTTCTCCCTTTCTTTGGTGAACTAGACGGACTGGTGCGGTAGAATGCAGGAGAGTCCCCTCTGAATAGATGTTTTCTGTCCATCTTTTCCAGTGTGCGATTCCAATTACCTAATTAATACATGGACCAACACGCGTCCAGTCTTTTAATTCTGATTCAATTTTCATGACGGCCAGTGCCCACAAAAGAAGGAACCACAGCCTGTATGTCTGTCTGTCCGTTTGTCCGTGCCATTGCCACCCCGTTGCTTTTGATTTCTCCCTCTTCTTCTTTTTCATTCCAATCGAGATTCCAATAGAGACGACGAAGATGAGTTGACATCAAATTTTGTTCAGTCCATTTAATACAGCAGATAGAGTAGAGGAGAAAACAAGTATAGATACACACTACACACTCTCACCATTCACACAGTTAAAACTCAAAGCCAACATCCACCGTGTGATATCAGATGTGTGTGTGTGCCTGTGTACATATGAAAGGGAGAGAGGAATCAAAGCCGGGTCAAAGTCGAATTCAAAGTCAAACTTACTACTTGCAACAACTAATACACATACATATATGTACATATACACAAGTTTTACTTGTCCCGACAAAATGTTGCGTTGCAATGGTAGCAACTTCTTTTATCTCTTCTATAACGATACTTTCAACTTTTTGTCTATTCTACCACACACAGAGATTACATACATGGACATATGTAAGTATGTATGCATAAGGTTGGAAAGGGTAAAGTAAGCGCAACACATTCAAATCTTGTCTTCAGAGCTGACCATCGCCCAGTTAAATAAGTCGTTAGTGAAAGCAGAGATGTTGAGCCCCTTACAGAAAAAAACACTCATCTCAATTGGACAAAGTTTTTGGGTCCTTTTACACGTTTCTTCCGCATTTTGCCGTCACTGCTATAGCATTCACAGCGTAGATATGTACAAACGGGTGTATGTATACTGTATTTGTTTTGTTTTTCTTTGTTATGTCCGCCGATCTCTTTATAGTTTGATTCTATTCGATTTGACTCGACAGAGCTTCGGTATTTTCTGACCCTTCTAAGGATAGGACGAATGAAAAGAAAGGAGTTACGTCTATAGAATAATTTAAAAAAGCTGGTTCTTGGCCTAGCCCGTACTTATTGCATCATGCACTGTACAATATATCATATGTATATCTATGGAGCATCCCTAAATGTGCCGTATTTTTTTCTTTTTCGGAGGAATGCTCTTCTGGTAATGACACACAATGGGGTTGAAGGAAGAACACTGCACAACATACATACATACATACTTTACTTCATCTTTGCCGATACTTTACTACATCTCCAAAATGAATTGAACAATGAAAACGCATCTACAAATGGACAAGATACAAGTACAGGCCCAAACGCATTTATATAGCAGGAATTTCTCCCTTCATGCACTGTATGTATATTGTATATGGCTCTGTTATACACACGTACAAATATCTACGAGTGTGCATGTACGTACACTTGAGAAGTGTGCCTTATGAAGACTTTTCTCGCGTGGCTGACTCGTTGTTGGGGTGAAGGCAACATCAACAGCAAACGAAAAAGGGAACAGGAAGAGAAATAAGAGCAGGAAAAAACACGATTGTATTGTACGTTCGTTTTTCGGCTTGATGTATATAATTTGATGTACGCACTTTTATCCTTTTCTTTTTTTTTCTCTCTCTGTGTTTCTCCTTGTGTGTGTGTATGTGTGTCTGCCGGCACTGGAAGGGTTTCCACTTAGTTTTGCGATACCCAGCCAAACCATCGTGAGAAAGGGAAAAGGAAGCAAATGAGAAAACGAGGGTTAGGGACAATGGAATGAAATTGGCAAGGAAGGAGAGAGAGAGAGGAGAGAGAGGTGGTTGTGCGTTGTACTGTAACTACGTGCAGTGGAAAACACGGCAGTCGTGATGCGATGGATCAAATAATGTGAAGGTAAACTCAGTTCTTTCACCTACAGCAAAAAAAAACCTTGGTGGATATATGTATAATGTACAATGTACAGCGCACATTGCAACATTATATCATATTAGCTCCGTTACTTCCCTTTGCTTTGGCTTCTCAGCAACTCGAACAACTTCTTTTTTTAAATAAGAAAAAAACACACTACGACAGCAACAACGACACAACAAAGCAAACGACTCCACCGCGAGAGCAAAAGGAAGAGCGTCAAAAAGGGTTACAAACGGCGCTATTTTTTCCGTTTTTTATTTTTTAACTTGAAGCACACACCAATGGTATGTAGTACAAAGAAATACTGTAGACGTACATACATTGTAAAGAGGAAAGGAGGGAGAAACTGGAGGAAGATGAAGAGGAGGGGAAAATTAATTTTGGTGGCAGTGGGAAAGGCCATAGAACATTGAACGAGCAGTGGAGGTAATAAGTGTGTGTATTACACATATACATACATGGAGTAGATGAACAAGGGAGGAAAATAGCTGGACGAACAGATTTCATACATAAAAAATACACACTATGATCCATACATGCAGAGCAACAGCTACACATGGACTATGTATAGTGTATAGGTTATAGAGTAATTGTGTGGGCTGAGAGGGAAAAGGCCGTCAAGGGAATTTCCGCATCGTCGCATGTACATCATGTACGACTCGAAATGAGCACATCATACAGACCCTTAAGAAGCTTTTTGGCTTCTTCTAGACGACCCCAACGTTTTTCTCTCATATTCCTCTTCCTACTCTTTGAAAAGAGAGAGCAAAATTCACACAGAGAAAGGCAAGAATAAGAAGAAGCAGCAGCAGCTCCTTTATTTTTCCTCCTTAATCGTTTACCTCGAGACATAGAATGGAATGGATAGCTCCAAGTGAGTACATTCCTCCGTCAAACCAACCAACCAGACAAAGAGCGAAGAAAAATGCCGTATATTAAAGGGAAACCCTTGTTTTATACACCTCCGTATTAAAGTATACGTAATAGTTCCTTCATGCGTATGCCTGTGTGTATGCAGTATGCATGTACATTTTTGTGAAATCTCTCATGAACCAAGCCGAGAAAAAACAAATTTCCTCAGTTTTATCCTCCCTTCACGTTGCTGTCTTGCTGCTAAATTTCTGTCGTAACACGTGTCTCCATAGAAATCTCTGATCTGAACACCATTTTTCACCTAGTTTGTCGAAAAAAAAGGGTTCACAGTTGTCACATGAAAGCGAATTGGTAAAAGTAGGTAAAACCACAAAATCTAAGCCTATGAAATTTTTGAATTAAATTAGTATGCAAATTGACAATCAAAATTTTTATTCCATGCAAAAATTTTATTTTGTATTAGATGCCCCATATGAATTTGAATTTTGAAAAGGACAAAACAAGACATTCTTTAAAATTTAGGCATACATCGGTGGTAATGACTCTGTCAATACGATTGGGAGCAAGTTGCAAACACAGACATTGAAATGCATGGGCATGAACGAAAGAGAGAGAGAGAGAGTAGGGAAACGAACTTGCCCAAGTCCAGGAGCTGGAAGAAAAAACATCCCTGCATGTCCATATTTTATTTTTCTTGTGGACATGTCTCACTTCTAATAGATCTTGACCTATGTGTGTATGTAGATTCTTTCCTTTTCGCTACCACATCCACATAACATGATTTGGTTCGACTTGAATGGTAAAAATCCCCGGTCTAACGTGGAACAAGGAGTTGCATTGGATTGGGATTTGGATTTTGATTCCTTCTCTCATCTTCACATTTACGTTCTTATTCACATTCAAATTCGGATTCGGATCTGAATTTGGTTTTGGATTCAAAGTCGAATTACGTTATATTATATTATTCGAATCTGGACGGACAGGGGGAGAGAACAAGACAAGGAGAATAAAAAGAAGACGGGGCGTTTGGTGGTGGTGGTGGACCAAGAGAGAAACTTTCAGGAAATCATAACTTGGAACGAAGCTATCGGGAAAAGTATGTAAAAGTTTTTCCCTTCGTCCTCCTCCGTCTTTTCTTCTTTCGCTTGGTTTGCTTTGGCTTTGGTTTGAGTATGGGCGTGCATCTTTGTCCGAGAGAAGTATACATTGTCGATGGTATACAGTTAAGAGAAGGACGGCAAACACAATTCGATGTGAAAATATTTGCATTCAAAGCGGATGCGGATGACTCTCGGTTCTTGCTTTGCTTTGGTTTTTGGTTTGGTTGGGTTGGGTTGGTCATCGGTGACTAGTGATGTGATGCGACGGCGGTCTCCACGGATGACCTTTTCCACAAGAGAAATGGAGAGTATGGTGGTCATTCCCTATTCCTTTCTCGATTCGAAAAAATCTAGCCAATGTAACTACGTATCTATCTATCCATCTATCTATCTATTCTACATTCAAGTTGGTTCTCTTGTTCGCTTTTTGTCGGCCGTCCCACAGGAAAAAGCCAAGTATTGGATCTCTCCTCGAATGACAAAATGATTCCGATTCAAATTTTGTGCAAGACTTGCGAAAAATCCTCTTTGCAACCAACTCAACTTTTAGTCATCGTCGTGTAGACATGTTCAAGCCAAGCAAACTGTACCATACAACAACAAACTTTCACCTATTCTCCATTCTCCATACATACATAGATAGTTTGCTCTTGCTTTGGGCTCCCCCCACTGCCATTAAATCCCTTTGTGTGTCTATTAGACTCACTCCTATAAAATATACATATACGGACAGTCTCATATATTATCAATACACACACACACACTTACAATGTAGTTTGTATGCATATGCGTGTGGCTGGTTTTGGTTTGTTTGTTTGGCTGACTTTGGTTAGAGACTCGGAATATGACCAGGGAAAAAGTAAAGTTTTATACCCTTAGAGTTCACAGACTTTTTCCTCTTTCCCTTCCTTTGGTCAGCTATTGTGTATTCATGGGCTTCCTATCATTTCACTCATTCAGGTTGAATTCCGTCCACAATTCACAGTTTACAATCGGAAAAAATCCACAGTTGACTGTGGACTACATATTTCACTCCCTCATTCGCCCACATACTGTATGCTGTATGTGCATTACCCCTGCAGATCTTCTCGGTCTGCCCCTGTTAATAAATTCTCCTCGTTGTATTTTATTGAAATGTTCTTCCTCTCCTCTCCCTTTTAAACCATCCTGTTGTCATCGTCATCAGGATGAACATGGACATTGGACATGGATATGGAAAGTACAGTAAGGCAAGATTATTGCATAATAATGACCGTAGGAATACTTCCCCCTCATCCCATCCCATAATGTATGTTGTACTACGTAATATTATATATGAGATGAGATGACCATTGCGTCTATTGCTGGTCGTATCCTTCCATGGTGCAGCTACTGCTTCAATTATAATCCGATCCTTCTCTAATAGAGATATACTGCGTCATATCAAAACCTAAACTGTGGAAAGTGGGAATATCGTACGATGCATGTCATACCGTGTCATACACGATCATAATATAAAATTGTAGTCCAATGACGGTTGTCGTTGAGCTGGACGGTAATCACAGTAAAAATTCCGTCTCTCACGTTCATTTCTTAATAAGCGTCAGATGATGACGATGAAGAGAGCATGAAAAAATGTGAGTGAGTGCGGTGGGACGACGACGACAGAACTGGCGGTGACTGTCCACATAATAAGTATACATACATACCTATCAATAATTTTTATACACATTTCTGGTAAGGTTTTGGTTTTGTTTTCGCTTTCATTCCTTTTCCTTCTTCAAAATACCAGCTTTCTTCTATATATTTAGAGAAAATCGGAGGGAAATCGAGGTTGGAGAAAAATAAAGGAAGGGAAGGGAATAGGAGGAAGGCCAAGGCAAGGCAAGGAAGAAGAAGGAAGTACGTGTCTTAATTTATCTGAGCGGTACCATTCACTACCTTCGTGAGAGTTAATTTTTCCATCTCAGGGTGGTGGTTTTATGAGTTGTTCATGTTCTTGTCCGACGAGCATTTTTCCCTTCTTCCCAGCCAATGTACGTATGTATGTACTTATCTGTATGTGTATGTTTCTTCCACCTTTCCAAAACACCCTTCATTTCTCCTGCCATTGCCACAGCACACTCTGTGGTTTCTCTGGACATTGGACTGGATTGCTTTGGATTGGACTTTTCCCTATAATTCCAGCCGTTAACACCCAGCTCTGTCCTCGTCCTTCCTACATACTACATACATATACAGTATACAGTACAATACAATGATAGCTTACACAGGTTCGAGCATATAATATGTACGGTACACATGATGGTTGCAGTGTGAAAGTCTGCAGTTGAAGTGGCAAAAGAAGAAGAAGAAGACATGGACGAGAGTAACCCAAATAGAGTATTTCCCAATCTCTGTGCCATAGTACTATATATGTAGTAGCCGTTCCGGTGATTCCTATTCTCCTCACAGAGTCCGAGTTGAGGACTCCTACGTGCGACAGGACTCTTAAGAATTGGTCAACTCAACTCACATGTGCATGCATCATTATTCTATGCATATTGTATGATGTGATATGATATGATATGATACATATGTAATATGTGTAGGCTACATATTGTATGATTGTATGAAATTTTTTCAGGGGTCTAAACGTTTCTTTCCCCTTCATCTAACTATAGCACATGTCAGGGCACAGAGGCATGCAACCGTGTGCGTCACAGCAAACATACGTTGGTACACACTACACACTATACACATACGGTGAATGTAAAAACCACACGAAAAAACAATGTATGCATGCATCGTGTTTATTTTGCTGGGGAGACACGAAACATACAATCAGCTAAATAGCATCTACATCCTCTATCCTATTTTCTACCACATTATTCTCATGTATTTACTATGTATGGCTTTGGTTGCCCTGTGCTTAGCCTGATTCACTTTTTGGTGCATTCCCCATTTTTCGGTAAGGTCGTCTTTGTCGTCTTCTTGTTCGTCTTCGTCTTCTTCTTCTTGATTTTCTCCACCTGATGGGAGGCATAATTTTAGATGGATATTTTGGATATTCGTGAGAAGGAACGGTATAAAGGCTGATGCTGGAGTGTGAGCTAAAACTGAAACTGAAATTTTAGCCGCAGAAAAATAGAGCGAGAGAGAGAAAGAGAACCACAGAGAGCCACACTGTGAAACGGTATGAGAAGTTGAGTTTGGTTGAGTTCCTTGGCGCGGAGGGAATTATAGGTTTTGGTGTGTGTAATTTCGTCTCTTCGATCTTAAGACACGCGACGCGACCAGAACCAGAACCAAAACTACATATACTAGCTGGAAAAAACAGAATTTTTCTATCGTGTGGGTAGACACAGACATAGACTTGTGTGCTGTGCAGCTCGTAATTTTTCTTTCGTTCTCCTGTACGTAAGTATGTATGAATGTATGTATGTACGTATGCGAAATATCTGTATACAGCTTTCTCCTACTTTCTTGCCTCGTTCTTTGAGTTTTCTCGCTAATTCTATGCCTGGAGAACATGCAATCTCTTGTGCTGTGGTCGTGTTCGACTCGTTTACCTAGCTCTACTTTATTAAGATTCTCCTTCTCAAAACGAAAAAAGAAAAACGTAGAAGGAGAAATAAGAGGCAACTAGAAGAGCGGACTTTGAAAGAATAGGGAAAAGACGGGTGAGAGCTAAAGAATCAAGTAAAATCAACCAAGACCGGAACCAACCGATGGTGACAGCGACAGCTAGAACGACAACGACACCGGCAACGGAAAAGAGACAAAGCAGGCACACACTAACAATGACAATAATAATGATATCGACGACATCACAGAACAATAAATAGTGTAAAGGTACATTTTCTTACATATCAGGATTTACATATATAGAGAGAAACAACAAGAAGAAGAATTCTTTTTTCTTTACTACTCTCTTCTCGTTTGCTACGTAATTTGTCTCCCCTTTTCTACGTGTATTGTAGTTGTATTATCAGTGTCATGATATCATGAGCCCATTTCAATTGGCCTCGGCATCCGATGGTCGATGATAAACAAAATCCATACTACACGTGTAGATACAAACGTAAACATTTTATGACCTCGAAGAGTTCAGCCACGATTTAGATACAAATCTTTCTTACGTCTATTATGTACAAGACATACTCCATGTTATGTATGTACTCCATTGTGGGTGGACAATAGCAAATCTGCTTTTATGCCTTACTCTATTACTATCTATACACATCAGATGTGTATAGATAGTAATATTGTATTCTTTGTATTGTAGCTAGTCTAACAAAAGTAAGTCACCGACCAATTGTACTAAATGTCCAATTCCAATTCCAAATGACCTGTCGACATAACTCGTGATTGACCCCAGGACTTTCCCTAAACTTTGTAAAATTCTAAATAAAAAGACATGCTCTCAAGTTTAAGTAACTAACTAATAACAGGATGTAAAACATTAGCTTAATAGAAATTGTTGGGGTTGACTCCTTCGATTCTCAATTCCAATCTTCATCTTAATCTAAGCCTCATTCGAGTGATTAGATTGAGTCATTGCTATTGGGTTCACATGACTCCTAAACTTTTTAATTTTTTTATCAGACGAAGTTAAGATATTTTGGGTCACGTTAGGAATAATACTCTATAGACTAGTTGAAGCCAATGGTCAACCACTTTGTAAATTATCCAGGTATTGACAATGACATGTTTTGGCGCAAAAGTAGCTAAAATTTCAAAAGGCTTTAAAAATACAAAACAAAATTCTGTATTATTGAAGCTAAACATAAAAAACATTTAAAAAACTCAAAAGGCAAGCAACGGGAGAAATTTGTAGAATTTTTTTCAGTGTGTAGATATAGCTTGATGTCAACTTGAAATTCATTTCAAATTGCCTGTGTAAATAGAACATACATTCTACATTATAAATCCAGATGGAATATTTGGAGAAAGGGTGAAAGTGAGAGTAAATCTAATGTTTTTCTGCATGTATCTGCACACAAATTCGGAAAAGAAGGTCTAAAGTCTTTAGAGGTGGGATGAAAAGCCAAGATTTGAGAATCAAATGGAGAATTGAAATGGATCTGTGCTATGAAAAGGAGGACAGGGGGAAAGATAGACAGCAAATAGGTAGGCAGGAAGGCATGTAGGGAGATGGACGGACGGATGAAGGGCCAAACTAAACGACGAATGGGCTACTCATACATGTGCATACATACGTTTACATAAGTATAAGAAAGGAGTAAAGAGTGGGTAAGTAAGTAGCTTTATTGGAAATTGGTTCAATGAATCGTGCAGGGAGAGAAAGGAGAGAGAAAACCATCTGCCTGGAAGAACACATGAACATGAGTGTGAGTGTGAGGAGAGCAGAGTAAGTGCGGATCTACAATCTACAGGGACCAATACCAATACCAACGGCAATGGAGTACACATACACATATACAACATGAGGCAATTCTCTATTCGAAAAAAGTTTGTCTTTTAACGAAATGGAACCGTTTTTTGGTGCTGAAAATTTTCTGGCCGATTTGGTTTTTAGCCGAGAAAAAAGGAAGGAAAAATTTTAGAACGAAAGAGTATATTTGAGCGAGATTCTTTCACTGGCTCCTTCTCTCTCCATCTCTTTCGTCCTCTTTTTTCTCCTGTTCGTCTCCATTCTTTCAATCCACTTTGTCTGTATTGAGAAGATATTGAGAAATTTCCGTTTTGTACATCCCTAAAAGTTTTTTCTTTTTCTATGTCTCTCTCTCTCTTTCTCGTTCTGTCGTTCCCTGTCCTTTAGTTCTTATGCCCATTCCTTTTATCCTCACCAATAGTCCTTTTTTCGATATTTTTTCTTTTTCTTTCTCTTCCTCCAAAGATGTATCTGTCTCTATTATCCCCATTCTCTATTTTCTCTGTATTACACTTAATACGGTGACTATTGTTATATCATCCATGTATGTAAACGTGGAATGAAGAGGAAGAAACAGCTTTGGCTCCACAAACTCGAATCATATCAATCCCATCCTCAGCAATGCTAGGAATTGGCTCCCATATTACGATGATACATTACGTTACATTTTCCACTGTGAATGTGTATAGACGTATTGGAGGGGTTTGACATGAATAAAATGGACCATTTAGTTATGTACAATTTTCACCTATTTTTATAGTTAGTTTTTTTCAGTTTTAAAAGCCGGCCTTTTCATAAAAATCTTGAAATCGTTTGTTCAGGTTTAGTATTTTCAACCCCCAAAATTCAATGCCAACATGAAATGTGTGCAAAAGCTCGGTATTTATAAACATTATAATGGAACCTTGGTCGTCTTTTGCCTTTATTTTTGTGGATAACCCTTTTTCACTAGTCAAGGAATTTCTCTCCTCACGATAGATAGATAGACAGACCGATATACATGTACTGAGTGTATTTTCCATATATTTCTATTATCTTCACCTCCCGCTCTATAACACATGATAACCTAACATAATCTACGAACGAGTTCAACCCTGAGTAGTCACTCTTTTCCCTTTAGCTCCTGCTACAGCAAAGATAGAGCCGCATTGTATTTTTTCCTTTTTTGTCTTGTGTTTCGTTCTGTTCCTTTCGTCGTCGTCTTGGCCGTCATCCTTTCTTTTGTGTGTGTATGTGTGTGTCTCTCTCTCTCCTCTTTCACTCGCCATGGTGGAGAGGGCAAAGAGAAAAGGAGAAATATCTGTAGACGGAAGAAGTAGAAAAAGAAGCAGAAGACGACAACGACGAAGACAAGGGAAAGAAGAAGTAGAAGCAGAATAAGACGAGCATGTCGTGCCACGGGAAAAAAGTTGGGGAAAACAATAAAATAAGGTTTTTTGGGGGATGCCCATCTATTCTTTCCGGAAGTTTTGCAACTCAATCGCTCTGAAAAGTATGGGCTATGCTATGCTACTTGCCTGCTGTCGATCCAACGGGCAAAGCACTAGATCCATCCTCGGTGATCCATCCATAGTGATCTACTCTTTAACTTGCTCCTCTTTCCTCTCTACATTTATTTTTTTCCTCTCTCTCTCTCATTCTTTCCTTCTTCTGTTTCTCCGTTTCCTTCGTCTTCCTGAGCTATGTCTTTCCTCTCTTGTACGTCTCTTTTTTTATTTTACATTACGAAAAAAACACAAGCGGATAGGAAAATGTAGGGACTCAAGCCAGCAGTTAATGTACCAACCAACGGCCTGTATGTATAGTGAACTTGAGAAACGCTGATAAGAAGAAATATATGTCAAACTTTTGTACTTGTAAAATACTGGTATATGTAGTATTGGTATAACTATAGACAACTCAGGAAAAACAGAACAGTGGGTATAAAGTGGAGTTTGGATATGATAAACAGACTCTGTCTATTCAAGAAGATGAAGAACTATATGGGGTAAAAGGAGAAGAGAGACGAGGCCTGAGACTCCATCCCAAGAGGAGACCAAGAGTTTCAAATCTTGTCGAACATTCGTGTAGCATTCGGAATAAATATCCAATGACTAGGAATAGGAGAAGAGTGGCTGGATAAATAACACAGTGGAAGATGCCGGGAGAAAGCATATTGATGTCTGTATGGACAGACATCCGTTTTGACTCTCTGAGTATTGAGGCAGGCAAAGGAAATTCTGGTTTGGTTCGGACAGCCTTCTTCCTCAGCCTTCTTGTTGTGGTGTACAATACATAAATATGTATTGTATGTAGTATTGTGCTGTGTTTATGTATCTCGTGGCAGTCTCAGTCACTGCAGTTCAAATGACTGAAGGGTGGAAAACGGAGTAAGAGAGAGGGAATGAGAGAGAGACAGAGAAAAGGAGAGTGAGGGAGGGAGGGAGCGATGCCTACTCGAGCATCAGCCTAAAGATGATGAATTTGTCCATTGAGTGAAAGGAGTTTCAATATGTAGGAATGGGGTTTCCATTCCCTTGCTATTCTCTCCTTGACGTTTACCATGGATGGATCACAAGGCACTACACGTACACATATACACACCAGACACACAATACATACACACAGAATGCACATTGAGGGGATCTGTTAGTTTTCTCCATTGTGACCCATTGATTACGGATGGATCAATTACCCAAGACTACGGCAAAAACTGCTGTTCCCCTCCAGCCTTTCGAAGGCCATTCCTATCATTTTGCCTTGTTTGCCTTTGCTTTTGCTTTACCGTGTTCCTTCAGTTTGGTTTGGTTTTCTCTCTCCGTCTCATGCCCAAGTCTTCTACCAAAGCACACAAACAAACAGAAACACAAGTACATGACCGAATGTGATGTAAGTACAATACAAAATACCGAACAATACAAAATACAAGGCTCTTATACCTTGCCTTGTCTCGTCTTCTTTTATCCCATGTCTTTCTTTCTTTCTTTCCCGTTTATCCCATTGTATTTTGTGTGTGTGTATGTGTGTGTCTAAAGGCATCTTGCTATCCTTGTTTACTATCTAGCTCACTGTGCTATATAAATGTTTATGCACCTATCAATGCCGTAGCAATGTTTCCACGTTGTGATAAGGTTGAGGAGCTCTTTGAGCGACAAGCCGAAGGCAAAGGGAGGAAATTCTTGAGAAAATGTAATTGTACACCACGAGCATTGCAAAGACGGTAAGACAAGATGAGAGAAGAAGAAGACGACCTCCATTCTCAGTATACAGAATATAGTCTCAATACAGAATCCTGGTCATGGACATGGACAGGAACAACAGACAAAAAGACAGATACAGAAACAGCAGAACAGTTGGAGAGAGACCGAGAAAAACAGGGAAAGGGAGTCAGGGAAAGAGAATTCGGTGCGAAAATGAAGTTATTTCAGTACATTCATGCCCTTCAATATAAAAGATCAGACAAATAACTACTCGTGCAGCTATAGACAACTAAAAGGTTGATACTCTTATATACATATACATTATACATGTACATTAGGTAAGGAAAAGGACAGACGCACGACTAAGAAACTGGAGGCTGGAAAAACTTGGATTGCATTTTGTTGCAATTCTCTGTATGTGGTGGGAGGTCCCTTCCTGCCTCCTTTTTCTTAACTAACGGCAAAGTCTTAGCACTAGCTGCTCCAATCTTTTACCTGCAGTCGCGTCTTCTACTTTTTGCGGTACGAGTATACGTATAACGTACATAAGTATGTATCCACAAAATAATACACGGATATGTATGTATGTATGACTCAAATCCATTTCGAAACTGTGAAATCTGGATTCTGTCTTCTTGTCCAAATGAAGAGAGAACAACGTGTTTACATGACATTCATGTACGTTGTACGTACATACATTTACTACATGAGATGTTGGCTGGCCTGGTCTGGTGTAGTATAAATTCTTGTAGGTCTCTTTTTTCTTGTGTATTTTGTTGTTAGCTTTCACGAGACTCGGCCTCAGTTTAGTCGTCTATGTACTATGTACAAGTGCTCTTTTTTGCCATGTACAAGGACGAAGAAACGAAAGGACTTCATTCTTTGTTCTCTTGTCTCTATTTTTCTTTTTCCCCTCTCAATGCCAACGAGTGCGTGTGTCTTATGGGTTGGGTACATGTACATACATACTTTTCTCTTATTTCCACAATCCACACTCACTCACTTACTCAATTTCTCTTATTCTCACTCCCCCACATTTTTTCTTCTGTGCTATTTGTTCCTCCTTTGGCTCACCCTCTTTTTCCTTCTTTTCCATGAGTTGAGTTGGTCACGCTGTTCCACGTCAGACTTCTCAATCCATTTTGTCCTTTCTCCGTAGACTTTTCCTTCGCTCTTTGTATCTTTTTGCCTCATTTTCCAACTACTTTTCAAATGCAATGTATAATGTAAGCTGCTGCTTTGGCCTGAACTCAAGTCCAGCAAGAAATATCCAAGTTGTTTAATTTTTCCAGCTGTTCTTTAAGTTTAGTGGAGTTTATTAATGTTTTTGTAAGATTAATCCATCAAAAAGAGGGTTAGATCGTGGTTCTTCATTTTATTTTAATCTTGATTATGCACTTTATGACTGTGAGAAAGCTGTGGCAGAAATTCAGCAAGAATTATCCCCTTTTATTCAAGGACGCTTACATTCTGAGAGGTAATAAATGTCAGGGTAATTGCAAGGACAGATAGACGATGCACATCAGTAAAATGGCTAATCTGACGAGTAGATTTCTAACCGAAGGCCAAGCCAGCGCAACAATCCTCATATAAATACATACATTACATTACATTGAATGCATGATATGCTATGATATTTAGCTGGGAGCCTTAAGCTAAAACAAGAATAAATTTTTGGATAAAATTTACAGTTACGCGGTGTATGTATGCATGTATGTATGGAATACTCGAAAAGATGACAATGTTGTTGTCTCAATGTTCGTGTAAAACAGAGTGACAGGCCGAGAGACATTAATCAAGACATTAATCAAGGACGGCACTCGCATTTATATACATTAGATGTAGAAAATTAGACAGCACGATGATATTATCAGCCATTCGCCTTTTTCTATCCACTTTTTCCTCGTCAGCCCCCGTCTATTTTAAAGTAACTATGAGGAACTTGCACTGTTTTCTCAAGTCCTCTTAACCGCCGTATTTTATTTGCCTTTGTCTTTAAATTTTTTGAATATGTTCCTACGGTCGGTTGCACATTTCTGACAGTTGTAAAATGTATGTACATACAGTGACCATAACTTTGACTGCAACAGCAAAAACCATCTTCATCCATCCTTATCAAAAAATATGCATAAAAATGAGGCCGCAAATTCTCCAACTCTCTTTTTCCATGTCCTTTTGCTTTTAAATTTTACATGCAACGATAAAGAAAGACAAGGAAGAGGCCAAATTATTATTTTCCATTATAATGAATAATTAATCGATTAAAACATACCTTTTATCAAATTACAGTGTAGTTATCTATCCATGTATATTTTATATGCAAGTTTAGTTAGCAAGGCGCTGACTTCTTCTGTGGTTGGTTGTGTGTTCTGCCTTGGCTTAGGTTTTCGGTTCTTGGTCGAATTAATGACGACATTAAGAATTCCGCTGCTATTTTTAAGCTTAACAAGACGTGACTCTCAGCTCATTTTTCAATAAAAAGTGAAAGCTTTTTTATAATGTATAATGTGAATTTCATCATTATCGTTATTAGCACTCTTATTATGAGCCACAAGAAGAAGACGACGAAGACCAGACTAGACCACCGTGCAGGCGGAAGGAAAAGAGGAGACTTGCTCGTTGAGTAACTATGTAATCATTATTTTAGAGTTTAGACTTTACGTTGTGTGTAAGCCTCCATCGTCGTCGTCTAGTTGATGTTGATATGAGTATCAGCGTAGTGTGTGTGGGGAAATGTGAAAGAAAGAGGACGAATTTGATAGACGTGAAGAAAAAAGAGACGAAGAAGGAGATGCTAATGCAGCATCATCGATCACTCCTCAGTGACTGTGACTGTGTAGATGTAGCTGTGTATGACTATGGCTGTACTGCTGTGATCACACACTCATTTGTATGTATGTATGTATGTGTGTAGCCAGGCAAGGAGGAGAGACGAGAAGCTGCGGACTAATTCCGTCAGACTCCACTCGTCTTTTTTTCCTATTAAAATATTAATACGAGATTAAAGAGTCGATATCACAAATGAATGACAAACTTTAGAAGGTAACTGATGAGCCTCTTCCTCTCTCTCTCTTTGCTTTCTCCTTCAGCGTGTAAGTATACGGATATTTATACGTATATTTTGTGTACATATGCATGTATGTATGTGTGTGTGAGTGTGGTTCAGAAAAAATTAATGCAAAAGTTAAAGGGATGGTTCTTGAAACTTTTGCGTTTGCCTCACTTTTTCTGCCGCTTCACTATCCATATCCATCCATTCCATTCCATTCTATTCTTGTGCTTCTTTTCCTTGCTTCCTTTTACTCCCAGTGTAGTACAAACTACGACCAAGACTAAGACTAATACTGTTTCTCCTCGTTTTTCGTCTAAAACAAGACTTTTCTCTAGATTTCTTCCTCGTCCATATGCTCTCACTTTCTCTCTCTCTCTCTTTCCCCTTTTCTTTTTTCTCCTCTTCATTCCGTTCGTCATCAAAGTCCTTGTCTCCATCTCCATCCGAACAGCCAGTCATCCAGTCATCCAACGAGCCAGTCAGCGAGACAGCAAAGTAAAGTGAAACTTTTTCCCTGTAAGCCCCTGTTCAAATATACATATCGTACACACACATACACACACACACATATTATATTCATTCGTATGGTAGATACATTGATACGCTTGTATGTATATTGTTTATGCAGTGAGCGACTCTTTGACGATTCTGTTTTGCTCATACAGCGACAGCCGCCGCATATCTGTAGAAAAAGAGGAATAAAGATCATCTACTCACATAGAGCCATCATCGTCCTCTTCGAGTAGATAACTAACTCTGTGTGTGTATATGTGTGTGAGTAGTGTGTACTGGCCAACTTTCTCTCATTTCGATGTGCTTTTTGATAGATCTGAGCTAGCTGGTGAATTTTAGTCAATTCCTTGAATGTGCATTTGTTAGTCATACTCGTCATCATCGTCGTCGTTGTCGTCGTCGAGACGTTGCTTCTAACTTTCCTTCATTTCGTTTTAATTCTACTTGTGCGGATGGATGGATGGATAGATGGCTGAATGAATCGTACAACGTATTCACTATACTCTGCGCATACAGTTTATGTGTAGGATGTACGAAGAAAGGCATTCATGATTTGGGAAGAGATAGTGCGAAGGGAATAGGCCCTTACAATGCTAGCTCTATCAGTATTTTCGATTTTGAATTCCTGCAAGTTTTTGCTTTGACAATGAGGTGATATTATAGTCTTTTCAGGGTAGAATGTTGAAGGTAGTAGAGTGTGACCGGAATTTCGATGGAAAAACGATGGAAAAGGCTATCTGTTCTCAATTCATATGTATGTATGTATGTATGTATGTTTTCCAAGTAGACGAAGCATGAGGTAACAGGATGTGATGGCGATGTTGAAAGTTGGAAAGCCGTTTCTAGGTATGCTCTGTGTGCTGCGTACGGTTGGGCAGGTTGGATGATCTGACTTTGATTTTACAGTACATATTTTTAAAATGGAGAAAATTGTAGGTACAAAATATGATGATGAAGAAATCTTTTTTTTTGAAGAGGTTGGAGTTGGTTTTTGACTTCTTAGTAAAAAATTTCCTGTTTTCTTAAGAAATTTGTAAAAGTTTGTGCATCCTCACCGATCACTTCCTCATTTTGAACCAAATCTCGGCGTAGCGTGTCATATCATGTACAAGTTTTGGAGTTTGGAAATATACATTTGAATTTAAACAAACTCAGCTTCAACTTCGAAATTTGGTTATGAAGAGGGCGAGGGATAGAAACGCTGTAAAATTTCATGTACTCGTAGCTGTTTGCCTTGGACTGGGGATTTGGGGTAATTTAAGATTTTTTTAATGGAAACATTTCTCATGAAAATCAAGAAGTACTGATGTCATGTACATTTAAATTCTAAACAAACTATGCCCACGTCACTTTTTTAACGGCTGATAATTAGGCTTTTAAAACTCTTCCTCTCTAATTTTTTAAGCAAACAATATCGTGGAAACAAAAATTTTGGTTCTCACTAGTTCGATTATTCGAAAGACATTTTTTTCACAACGTGCAACTTTCAAGCAGTATCATTTGGATTTTTTCTCGTTTTCTGCATTTCAGAAATTTGAAGAAAACAGGTTATTTAAATGAAAGCAAATAGTTTCAAAATATTTACGATACTGGTTCCGTAATGCTAGTAATGTACATATTGTTTCAATGTCAGCCAAAATATTCTTCATTAATGGAGAATGGATGCTGACTGTATCTACACAAATTCATATGGCACACTGTCCCGTCGTCACGTCACACAGCGCCCTTCTATTAAAACTGTACTGTCTCTATTACTATTATTATTTCTATACCATGTGGATAGATATTGGAGCGATATCAGATCGAGGAAAATTAGAGATAACTTTTTATACGAAGCTAATTTCCCTTCATTATTTTTTTCTCCAAAGGAAAATGAACCAAAAGTAGAAACAGAAGAGGGAACAGGAAAAAATGTTCCCGAGGTTCGTACATATTGAAAATGAGCGAAGAGCGAAACTTTTTTCTCTTCATAATATTTCACATGATGATGATGTTGCCGATGTATATCTACCGATAAAAAATAGTATATTATATTATATAATAGAGAGAAAAAAAGACGACAAACGCATAGATATATAGACAGCATGTGCGAACATGTGATAGCATTTAAGAGTGCCATGGTTACTTAAGGACGGAGAAAAAACTGGATGAAGAAGGCGGAGAAGAAGAAAAAATATTAATTATTAGGTATGTATAAAGGCGTATGCTATACATTAACTTAACTATTTCATCTCATCCCCATCAAGCTTTGGCTTCTCTCTTCTCTCTCTCTCATTTTTCGGACTCATTCTCTGTTCGCTCTCCGTTTTCTTTCTATTCTAGCTTGATGCAATTAAAGGGGGGAAAGCAGCAGGGAAAAAGACAAATTCACGAAACCTTTTAACTGAATTTTTTCTCGTTTAGCAACTGAATAAAACTTTCCTGAGATTTTATCACTCCGGCTCACCTCTCTATTCAACATCCATTCCTCTCTCGCTCTTGTTTTCTTCTGCTCAGTTTCTCGCTCGCTCTCCCCATTTATAACAAAAGCTTTCGTAGATATCTATACATACATAAGGAAGCAGCTCCATCATCTCTTTTCGTCGTTCTTCAATCTCTGACATGCTATTGTATAATTTTATAGGTCGAATTAACTTTTACCATGGTAAAACGGCAAAAAAATCCCTACATATTGCAATAAAAAATGGGACGATACAAATACAAACTCAAATACAAGTATAGTTATCAATACAGCAGTTTCAATATAGCATGACGATGAAACCAATCTTGGTATATGAGAAATTGATCAATTTTT
This sequence comes from Sminthurinus bimaculatus, assembly GCA_034698285.1. NCBI lineage: Eukaryota > Metazoa > Arthropoda > Collembola > Symphypleona > Katiannidae > Sminthurinus > Sminthurinus bimaculatus. Next base: position 8,395 of record JAQIVE010000726.1, on the reverse strand, counting down.
TCCTTTGACATCTAATAATCATCGTAACAGCTTGATTTTTTGGTGTACCTTTTGTGATGCGGATGAAAAAAAACAAATGAGCAGATATGATACACACACTTCAAAGGCATATACATAACATCCGTTCGTTGGCTTCCCCTGCAGTTCATTCCTCCATTCTCAATTTTATCAAGGTCTCTTTCTTAATCAAAGCAGAGAAGGGTTGCGACTTTTTTAATTACTCGTTGGAGGCGAATAGCTTTGTTTTTATACGTATGTACGTTCATTTTTATTGGAGAAAATTTTTTACCTGCTTTCCCTTGACTTTTCATTAAGAACAGGGCCAATATAAAAGGAATACCAACTTCACCATTTTATTAACAAGGACATTTACCATTTTTTGTGAGCGCCGAACAAATGTTTTAGCATGCTTTTAGGCACGGTGGGTAAAAATTAAATTAGTAAATAATATTTTAGTTGAGTTACTTTTTTTACTATATTAATTATAATAACAACAATACTTATGATAATAAGTTTTATTATCATCCCTGTAATTTTATTCATAGCCCTAAAATATCCGGCATAAAACATTTCAGACCTCTGTATTCTGCATCTCTTGGTGTAATCACAGCAAAAACAACAGCTTAGAGTCCAACCACTAAAATAAATTTTACAGCCCCGCTTTATATACACAAAGGGGGAATTTACTCTTCAACATTCACATAAAAAAGGGAGCTAGAGCGGGATGGATGATAAAGTGATCCGGTTGAAAGCAACAGATCATTTTGAGCCGGCAGTATATCATTTAGTCAAGTACGTAATTTTTCCTCCACACACTGAAAAGCGGTTCCAAGCACAGGCACAACCACAAGGAGCACCGCACATCAGGCGGAGAAAAAAAAGAAAAAAAAGGCGAAGGGAAAAAAGTGTTGCCGGCATCATCATCATCATCATCATCATTGTTCTCATCGTCATCATCATCACCATCATTGTGTTTTGCCATGAGAGCGTGTGCATACAACTTAAATATGTCATAATCGAGAGGGTGACGAGAGGAAGAGGCGGAGGAGCCGGAGAAATAGAGAAAACAGAAGAAAAAAAGAGCGGATAAAAAGAAAAGGCGGTGAGAATGAGCATAAGTAGCCGATTTATCAAGATTGACACTTTCCTCTATTCTGGAACGATACACACATACATGCATATCATACATATCTATATGTACATGTATGTATACATAAGGCAGTCAGCTAGGGAACACCCACACAAAGTCAAAGTCTAAGCCAAAGCAGATGAAAAGAAAAAAGGAATTAGCAGCTACAAGAAAAACCAGATGATCCGTACATATTACTGCTATGCCAAATGTAATACGTAATGCATTTATTCAACTATGTATTATGTACGGGCTCATCTAAAACTATCAGTAGAATTATTTACTTTTGTACATACATACATACAATCTGATCCTCACTATCACTCAACAATCCGCCGTAATAAAAATGAATACATGTGGGAATAATGGAATAGAAGTCACGAGAGGCTCCCACTCTCACACACATTCACTCAATCTTAACCCTCAAGAAAAAAAGCAGATTATGTACTTATACATGTATAATACGCGAGGAATTGTTCATATATACACAGTAGATCAGCATCTCTTTTGCTTTTTTTCTTCCGTCCTCGTCTTCTTTTCCCTTCTATTCTCTTCGCTCTTCGCTTTCACTTCCCTCCTTCGCGTTTTCTCTTTGAACGTGATTGTGAGCATAAATGGAGCCCCTTTAAGAAAAAAGCGGCTTTCCCCTGATTCTTTTACGCCCTTGTGGTTTTTTCTCTTTCTCCCTTTCGCAACCCACGACCAAGACTACGACGACGACTCAAAGGAAAAGGTTGAAGGAGGCAATTGGAACTGCTTGGATGAGTTGGGAAAATATACATATTCTTCTTTTTGCTTCTTCGTATTCTTCTTCCTCCACTTATCTACTTCTTGTGCATACATAATAAGCGTAATGCAATGGAGATACATATACATACAAAGAGGGATGTAGATTGTACAATGTACAGTGCAGATTGGCTTGGTTTTGTGGGTTGAGGCACAAGTCTTTTTTTCTCCAGTTTCAGTCAAGTTTGTCCTATTCTTTCCCTTCTCTCCTTCCTCTGTTCTCCTATTCCTCCTCCCTTTCATTTTCACTACAAAGAATCACTTGAACTAATTTTACTCAACTTGTGCAACATAAACACTCTGTTCGTCTTGAGGAGAACGATTTCCGCATTAGAAACAGGCCGCAATGGCAACGGCAACGGCAAATGCAAAGCAACCTCCAACGATGGAAAAGAAATGGAAAAAAGTTTAGCAGTTTCTTTTTCTTTCTCTCTCTCTCTCTCTCTCACTTACTTCTCTACTTAGTTCTTAGTTGCTCTCATCTGACTTTGATTCCAGTTTGTTGTTTGCATGTTTGCATTGTCTACTTTCCTTTGGTCTGCTCCATCGACTCCCAAATGCTGTACATTGTACATACATACATACATACATAGGCCAAAGAAAAAGCCGAGGACCGTGCCGACCCAAGTTTTTTTATTAGCCGGAATTGGAACTGAAGAGTCCTCATATACACTTGTCATTAAAGATTAGCACGTTGACTTTGGTTCTGGTTCCAATTCGACGCTTGTTTCCTTGTATGTATATTTTCTGCACTATTTTCTTTCTTTGTTCAAAAAATTGAATTGTTTTTCTCATTTGAATAGATGCAAAGTTCTTAGTTAAGTAAAAGATTGTGTGTACAGTGTACAGTATACAACACAATGCAATATTAAATGTTTAGTTTGATCCAATAAGCGAAAATATCCTTATTGAATATGTATAATGGGGGTAAAGTATGGAAAAGATTTTCTCCTTGAAAAATAATAATGCCGATTTTTCATGGGGATTTCATTCTCATTTCCTACAAGCTGTACCATAGGAAAAGAACCAGGGAAAACAAAACCTCTTACGCTTATTTTTGGTTTTTGTGTGTGTACAGTAATACAGTAATACAGGGACCTATTTACTACTTCTCTACAAGTACAATGTAAAATATACAATGTACATATTGTGTGTTTGGTTTCTCTTGTGTATTCTCCCTCTGACTCCGCTTTCTCCATTTTCTTCTTCGTCTTTTCTTCCCATTGTGAGGGGGCATTAGTATTTACGCCTTGGTTTGACTGTTAAGGCGCTCGGGTGCAAGAAGAATTAAGAAGAATGGAGAAAAATACGGCAAGGAGAACTGTATGTGTGTGGTTTCATTTTGTTTTTTGCTGTGTGCATGTGAGCCGTTGTATGTGTATGGTATGCATCCATGTACGGTATTTACAATATTTATGTACATGATACATCTGCAGTACATATTATACACTATAAACATAGTTGGTAGATTCTTCTCGTTTTCTCTCGTCTCCTTGACTTTGAGTACATGTCTAGTACACTGTGAAATGGGAATAGCCGGCGGAGGGATGCAAAATTAAATTGTATGGGTTAATCAAGTTAACAGAGGCTAGAAACAGGATAAAAACCTCGAATCTCAATTAAGTTTCGCCGTTTCGATTCCCAAAAATGGCCTATAGTCAACTCACCATGTATACATACATACATAAGTACACAAACTTTGTATGCTACTTGGTATTTACTATGTACATGTACAATATATATATACATACATCCATTTATCCTCATAATAATGCAGAAGAAGTATACTTAAATACTTATATTATGGTGTGGTGTATTGTGCCATCGTCATTGGTCTATTCCATTGCAGAATTGTTAGTTTCTGATTTGGTCGGATCTCCAATCTCCAGTCCTTCTAGGGATGTATATTTTCATAGCTAAATATCATACTCTGCTCTTTCTCTCTTTATTTTCTTTCGCTCTTGTTCTGGTTCTCTCTCGGCTAAAATGTAAATTTGGAATTCGAAGCATTTTGCTCTTTTTTGCTTGACGGGTGCGGTGACTGCATTCGATGGGCTTCATTAAGAGCATAGTTAATTTTTTGAGGGCTCTGTCAGACTGGCTAAGGCAAGCCAAGGTAAGGAGTTGCTTTAATAAAGTTTTAAATAATTGAGAAGTGTATGAGCCTGCGAGGGGAAAAGAACCGTGAACGAAAGAACGAACCAAACCAACTTGTAGATATATACTGTACTGTACTGAACACTCACTAACAGTGTGATGTACATATACGAATACGGATACAACACACCATGTATGTACATGCCGGCATCCCTCTCCCTATGATATCTTCATCTTTTTCTGTAGATCCAGATTTGAAATCACGGTCTCCTCCTCTTCTTTATCCCTCTCAACTCTTTCTATTTGTATGTATACAGTATACATGTATAGACATTGTACATGCATTAGAACTCAATTCATATCCAGGGAATAATTCCACGCTAGCAAAGAAGAAAGAAAGAGAGAAAATTTGGGTAAGTGAGATATAATGAGTGCGGAACAACAAGCCAAAAGGAAAGCGTGGTGTTGTGTTGTGTGGTACGGTATCGTATACATAGATACGGTGTGAGGAAGTGAATGAGGTTAAGATGTAGTTAATACTCGTCAAAGTTAGTTAACTGTGTATCATCCATGTATATACATATGTAAGTAAGTATGCGTCTGTATATTACAGAATTAAAGGATTCAAACCTTAATATTTTTGAGTTTCTCGTAGGCAGAATGAGTGTATGTATGTATATATGGAGGAAACTCTCTTGTCTTATAAGCACGTATTCAGTATTTTCCATTGAATTTTGAAACTAGTATGGCTGGTTGGTTTGGTTTGGTTTGGTTGCCAGGTTGAATAGGCTGCATGGATAGGTTGGCTTAGTTGAAAGCAGAGAGTATGGACAGAGGAAAGAGAGAAAGAGAGAGGAGAGTGAAATGAATGAGTGAGAGAGAGAGAAATATCTACAGCAGCGAAATTAGACACGTTTTAAACTTTATCAGCCCTCAAGACTTTTTAAAAGTTTAATGAAAAGCCGACTTCCCACTGGTTTTTTCCGCAAACCATTCTGAATTACTGATACACGATGATATACGATGATACGATTAATATGATAAAGTTCTCTGCTCTTTCTACTTCTAGCTTTACTTGTCCTCCACTTCTTCTTCTTCTTCTTCCAGTTCTTCTAGTTCTTCGTCTTCTGCCTCAGTAATTCTTCGGGGCATCCATTAGAGCAAAGTCTACACACATACACACACACACACACACTCCGTAATTTCAAGTGTGATTCAAGAATACAAAGACAAAAGTGTCTATTTCACAATCTGCTTAGGCTAATAGCAGAAGGAGGAACGGAGAAGAAAAGAGATGATAGGACTATTTCTAAACTCCGGCTGTATGTATGTATGTGTTTTGTGCTCAGACTCAGAGACTCTATCACTTCTCTCCTTGTTTTGTACATTTATGTGAAATTAAATGATATTCTCGTCTATTGCACTTTCCTATTATCTTATGTCTAGTGTCGGACTGTTCGCTGTTTCTTTCTCCCTCTACATTTGCTAGGATATCGCAACGTGTACTTTAATCACAATTGCGTTTGTGCATAATAATCTGGGTAAAGGTTCTGGTTCGTAAATTTCCCCAAATCTGACTTATAAAAGATAAAGGAAAAAAGGATTTGAGCATTTGTACAAGTAATAACTACAAGTACATATTTGAGAGGAGTGGAGAATCCTTTGCGGGTGTGAATATGAGCGTTTAATGGATGCATTTTAACCACTTGGTTACTTGTTTCTCCGCTATTTAACGCTATCTCAAACTCCTATTGAGATTCCTATCTATCCGCTTAAACAATGAGAGAATCATAACAAATCACAGAATGTGGACCCAATCCCATTGAAAAGAAGATAGAGGCGAGAAACATTGGGAAAGGGGCAGGGACTACAGAACAAGGACACGCCATATATGTAGAGCACAGTGGAATGTCTTGGGTGTAAATGGTAAGAAAAGGTTTTTATGATATTCCAGATATGTATGATGCAGAATAACTAAAAGCCGTTATGAAGAGGGTAATCGTCCGTTTGAATTTGAATTTGAAGCTAAAGCCGAGCAACATTGTTATGTATATCTGTACTATGAGTGTTTCTACGTATGTCTATAGACCGTCGACTCCAGAATCGACTGCTAAATCGTTTCAGCCTATTGTAAAACAATGCTACACATTTATGCATACTGAATAGGGAAAATGAATCCTTTATAACAATAAATATTTGTATAGACAGATAGGCGATTGACTTAATGGCCAATAGCTTTTCTTCTTCATCCATGTCCTGAGAAAAGGGGATTTGTATGAATGGAAGGAATAATTCAAATACTCGGAATTTTGGGCTATTGCAAATCGGTATTGGTAACTACTGGGCTGATATAACTATACATACATCATATACGTACATTTTCCTGAGAGTTTCGATTGCAGACAAAGAATTTAATCAGATCGATGAGTATATTTTTGGGTGCTTTTTCTATTTCTGCGTACAACTGCTTATACGGTTGAACGCTTTCATTGTACCAGCGTATATGCATGTGTACATATATATTCTCTGCATTTGGTATTTGTGCTCTTGATTTTCTTGAATTTTCTTTGGCTATGCAGTTCGAATACCATAACTATAGTATGGCATAGGGTTCGAGCGGATCCGAAAATATATTAATTGAAGGAATGGTGGTGATGGTCGGTGGTGGTGGTAGTAGTAGCAGTGGCATGGAGCACTTTTATGAGCACAGCATCCTGCACTATCATAAAATCCTTGGTTGCCTTATGGAGGGATCATTTTTGTCTGGAGGATTCGTTTTCGCTCCTGGAAAAAGAGATTAGGGTGTGTATATGAGTGAGGAGAGTGTGTGTGCTCTCTACTTTCTGATCCAATGCAATGCAGTCTAATGCTACTCTAGATGAGGATGAGGATGTAGTTGATGAGCTTGAATCTGGCTCTTCTTTTAATATTACCTTTGCTTCTGCCAACCTATCGAACTGGAACCACAGGCACTGGAACCAGAGCCAGAACCAGAACCGAGTTCAGAATTCAACAGACACCAAGCCAAGCCAAGGCAGTCGTACGTTACTTTACTCTTTTCCTCGTGATATCGCTACCGAATAATATGGAACAATCTATTGCATCAGGTCCTTGAGTTCGTGTGAGAATGGAACGTGTGCTCTCTCCGTCGCGATCAGTTGTTGACATTTTTCTCGTTATCCCTCTTTCTTATATTTTGTACTTATACAATATTACTATATTTTTCTCCCGACCTTATTAAGATATTCTGGTCATTTTTTGTTTCTCTCCTCCAATGCTCATTCATTGTTCATCCTCATATTTCCCCCCGTGGCCACTTAAGGCCAACTCTCTCCGTATCCATCCATCTATCCTTCGATACTTGGATAGATTACGTCTAATGCGGTGACACATTTACTCATCTCTCGTCATCCTCATGTCTTGGCTCTCCTCAAAATTGGATCGACGAATTTCTGTCTAAATGACCAAAGGAGCACATATGTCATGTGCACCAATATACATTGCATGACACGACCTTTTCTTGACATGACATATTGTACCAACTTAATGAAACAGAAAATATTAGGACAGAACTTCAATACAAATATTGTTTACAATATACAGATAAATGGTATCCATATAGAAGAAGGCAGTGGAAAATCTTTGTTCATTTTTCCTTCAGAGACTGTCGTCTTATTGTTGGTGGTCGTGGCTCGGTTGTTTGTAATGGTGGTTAAGGTTGAGTAGTCGAGATTACTTTTACTAAGATGACTAGAGTTTGAAGGAGCAGCTAAAGCTCAATATGCCAAGAGGAGCGAGTAGTTATTATACATAGAGAATTAAGATGAGCCAACCGAGTCAGTGTCAGTAGTCAGTAGTCGGCAACCGCATGCATTTATCAACTACACCCTATACACAAAACTAGGGAGAACCCGTGTGTTACTATAGTAATCGCGTTTTCTCCGAGTTTAATCTCGGCTCAGGCAAAAATGATTCTAGTGCATATTGCATTGAATTAATTATAAACAAGCTCACACAAGCTTAATCACGCACATACACAGTATTCACACAGTACAGGTACAGATTATAATATGCGTGCAATATATCTGTAGTATAAATGAAGATTGCGCAGACAGAATGCAAGATTCTCGACTGATTTCTGTGTCTAACGTTGTATCCATCTTGAAGAATATCACAGGGTGTCGTGCCATGGCGACAAAGACTGTAGTCGCATCTTGCAGAGTCCTGGAAGAAATAGTGCAAGTAACCCTTAAAAAAATATCCGATCAACTTTGATCAAAAGTTGAGATTTGATGAGACTGACTTTATGTGCATTTTGTTCCAAATTCACATCATCTTTGATCAAATTTTGATAAGATTTTGGTGTGCACGCAACATCATCTC
>JAQIVE010000725.1:0-32426 GCA_034698285.1 Sminthurinus bimaculatus | reverse complement strand
TATCATGTATTTAACTTATATGTAGTTGTCAAATTGTACATTTTTTCCTCGTTTTTTAAAAACACACACACATTTATTCAGCTCAAGACACAACACTTTTTTATTTCAACTTTCTCTCAACAGTTTTCTTTTACTTTTGTTTTATATCTTCTGCATTTTCTCCAGCATTCTTCTTCTGCTCCTCTTTTTCGTCGTCTTAAATATATATTGAATCGTAATAATATATTTATTATAATAATCGTAATAATTCACAGAGCCAAACGACAGAGAGAGTTGAATAATATATTCTCTCCTTGAATTTTTTTACACATATTATTATTTTATATAATAATACGTAAATTGTAAATGTATAATGAGTCAAACGCACTTGAACCAACATCAGGCAAACACTCACACTCACTTGACATACGCAAACAGAAAAAATGTACACAAAAAAGAGAGAAAGAAAAAATGTTCACTCTCGGAACTTTCTCCTGTCCTGTTTTCTTAAAAGATTTTATATAATTTATGTATTAAGATTATTATTATTATTATTACTTGTTTTCCCTAACACTTTATGTATGTATATATGTACTCGTATTTATAATAATCGCTTAAAATAATACGATCATTATTATTATTATTTATTTATATAGCTCACTTCCATTAATTGTATTACAAAGGAAATGACTTGTTTTGTTCTTGTAATGAACTTAATATTTGCAAAAGTTTTTTCTTCAATTCTCTTTGTCCATCTTTCACTTCATCTTGTGTATGTAGTGTAAAGAAATTACTATAGGTGTGTGTATGTATGTAATATAGAGAAAATGATTTGCACTTGGGGTAACATTATTTGATGATAGTTGTATGTATATAATATAGTAGTAATAATATAGGTACATGGTGGTGGTGGTGGTGTTAAATATGATGGTGAGGATCCACAAATGGCCACAAAAAAAGGAGGAGAAACGATTTTGCTTTTTGACTTTTTGAAGTTTTCACTGAACGTTGTCTACACACAAAGAAATACGTGTTTTTTTATAGTGTACTTTTATATATATAGCACTGATTATTATATCACCATTTTTTTGTGATGCTTCATTTTGTTGATCTTTAAGTATGTAGGTATATGTATGATTGTTGAAAAAAGTGTAGACCATGTTCATGAAAACCCCCGGCCGCTTCCTTCCACGTTGGATTAAAGGTGTGAAAAAATTTGTGTAGGTATATAAATAAATAAAACTCTGCGGATTCCCTCCTCATTGTTCATTTTGATTCGACGGTTTTGATTATTATTTCTTGTGTGTATATAATAATAATTATTATTATCGTCTCTAGGATTTTTATATTTTTGAAGGTTGTGGGAGGAGGAATAAAAAACAAAAAAACTGTAGATATTTAGGACTATATTCTCAAATAAATGTTGTTTTCTCCCTCTTCTTTCGTTTTCAGTTCTTGTTCTGATTCTCTCTTGTTGTATTTATATAATATTATATAATTATGTAGGTTTAATAATTGTACACGTATGAAATACAGGTAGTCGTATTTTTATACAGTTCTTATTACATTATTATATATTAGTTATGTGTATTTATCTTTACTTAAAAAGTCCTTAAACGAACGATTGTGTAGATTGAAGTGTACATACTTTTTTTCCATGTACTTCATTCTGGTTTGTATGTATGTATAATATTATTTATTATATTATATATTATTATATTAATTCTTTCATGTCCTCAAGTCCAAGTCCAAGTGCAAGCGTAGAATAATATAATATGCTCCATCTTGACTTTTTACAGATGGTCATGAGTCCGTGTACGTTTAAACTTTTAAAGACCTGCAAACACAATTAAACAAAGTACAAATTTAGTTACTTTATATTATAATAACTCATCAAATGCTTATGAAAAGTTCATTATTTTCTCCGTAATTAAATTTCGGAATCATCGATTTACTTTTACATACATCCATCTAAAATTTTGAAAGGTATGAACAGACAGACATTGTATAATATGTATACTTATTTTTTATGTATGAATATTTATGCACACCGACAGCCTTATCTATACATCATTAGTAGACAGACTATTATAATAAGTGCTTTTAAATGGCGATTCGAATCCTTGAGACACTCTCTTCGTCTCTCGAGACGACCTGTCTATAATGCAGCGAGTAAAGGAGAAGAATGAAAAAATAAAAAATAAAAGGGTAAGGACTTCTGTATATGTATAGATAGGTAGTATACATAGAAGAGAATGAAAGAGAAGGGAAAAAGCTGAACAATAATTATTCATCTTTGATTTATTAAGTCAATAAAAACTCCATTCTCGTCCTCCACACTTGAACTACACACTGGCTGGATGCACCAGGCCATAAGTATTAAGCATTAGCTGAATGAACTCGTACACACACATACATACATACATACACAATATATAGACAGACATTATTTTTCTCCGAACAAACTTGCTCCGGCTCTGGCTTTGGCTCTTGTTCTTGCTCTTGCTCTTGCTCTACTCCACATTTTTACGTTCGCCTATAAGGGAACGTGAACTAGTTTTTATGCACTTTTTCACACATCACGATCGCTCACTTGTGTAAGTATTAAGTAAGTAACAACTTGAACGTTTTGAAATGGTCTGACCATCCTATTTTTTTATTTTTTTTACTTTTCTCTCTCTCTCTCTCTTTCATCCTCTCTGTCTGTCTATCTGCTCAAACTGGAAAATGTGATAGCGATAAGCAACTATAATATCAAAAGTTGTACAATATGTATTGTAGGTACATCATGTTTATGTTTTCTTTTTGTCTTGCTCTCCATCCACATAAGAGATACTGTACATATACTATAATAAGTATCGATGTACTTACTTACTTACATTCGCCTCGCATTATATGTACCTCTTCGTTTTCTCGCGTAGAAATTTGTTAAGTTGAACACATTACACCGACAGTCTGTCTATTAAGCACCCACAGACAAGCATTTTATAGTTTAGCGTTTTTTCATTTTCTTTCTATCCTTCTTTCTTTCTTTCGTATATCTATGTATGTGTGGAGATTACTTACAGATACAGATATATAGTCGTAAACTTTATCATTAGCATTAGCATTATTATCGCTACACAATGTACATTGTCCATCTCGTACGATAGTAATAATAATATAATATAATATCCATTCCTAATTCCGTAAATGACATCATCAACTCAAAGAACATGTTGAGGTGAACCGAAAGAAGTGAATACATACGTACAAAAAATGGCATTATCCTGTTTGTTTGCTTGTTGTTTGTTCGTATGTGTATGGACATGAAGATGGAAATGGAGAATAGAGAATAATATAGAGAGGTAATTTAACGCCAGATAAAATTCTATGTGTGTGTTATACCATAAGAAACCACATAAACATAAAAAGATGATAAGAAATCCGTCATTATCATAATATCAGAACAATATTATGTTTTTTCTATATACAGTGCAATACTTTATATTTACTCATTTTCCGACTTGACTTTAACTTTAGCTGTTCATTATCATATTGAAGAGTACATCTATACAGCTAAAAATGGAGAAGTGAAAAACTGCAACTGCCCTCTCCTACTTAAACTTGAGTAGGTATATGTATGTATAAGTGTGGAGCTGAGACCGGAACGTCAAAAAATTCAAAGTCATGCCAAGTTAATTTATGTTTTCCTAATGCAAGAGATCTGCATCCATCCGAATCCGAACTTCATCTTTCTCTCCCTCGCTTTTTCTCCGTCTCGTGCCTTTTTACTTATGTACATGCATGTAATATTGTAATATTGCTTATACTCTGTGTCATCTCCCCTCATCATACATTTTATGTGTATATATATAAATTCTATTCCCTCTAAACTCGACTCACAAAAGTCAGAGTAAAATTTAAACTTATTACTCACACGCATCCATCTACTTTTACATCTACATGATGAATACATATTCACTCATATTCTCCCTCACAAACTGACGGAAGAAGATTTCACTATACAGTGCACATTGCACATATAATAAATATTTATGCATTACTTGCGTTGTGATCCTAATGCATTTTTCGAAATGGTATTTTCCTTATTTCAAATTCGACAAATGGAACATGCATGTGAGGGTGGACTTTTTTTTGAATTGAGTTCCCATGTACAATTAATCATACAGTTTTTGTATGATGTATAATATGTACATGTGTAGTAATGTGAATAAAATATGTATGTAGCTCAAAGTGTACTTATAATATCTAAAAGGAAGGAAACCCAAGTCAGTTGACAGGCTCACCTAAAATAAAAAGTAATTATCCAAAAGGAGACAAAATACGAAAAAGTTGGAGGAGAGTAACTCCAAACTCTGGGTTTTCTACGTCTTTTTCTCTTACTACATACGAAGTCCAACATCTATCGTAAAATATCACATTATATTACATATTATTATCATTATCATGCCAAAAAACAGAGAGAGAGAGAGAGAGAGATAGAGTGAGACGAACAACCAAGAAAAAGTTTGTAATTTGAAAAAGCCCGTTAATTTTCACACGCCGGAATTCCAGATAAAGCTCAAGTTGACAGTTACATTCATAATGACTCGTACATTTTCCCTCGCTCAAAAAAATATCACATTAAAAATATGAGACGAATATGAACGACGACGATGAGGAAACGAACCAAAAAGAAAGGGGAGAAAACACTGACTGAGAAGATGGGGGGAAGTGGAAGAAGAAGAAGATAGAATAAAAGGAAGCTTCAGCAAAAACCAACATGCTGAAAATTAAAATGAATGCCTTGTGATAGGTTCGGCTCTGTACTTTTCTCCGTTTCATTCTCATCACTCATTAACATCACCCTTCTTTCTATGTAGTTCTAGCCTCCCCAAAATTTGAAATAAAATTCACTTCTTCTCCTTGCCTTTGTTCTCAACTCCATATAACTTGAGTTCTCGTTATCTTATCAAGTTGAAAATTCAACTCTGGAAAATGTTTTCTCTATCAATTTTCATTTGTTTCGATGTATAAAATCCTGCGTAAAATTATTGTCATCTTTTTCAAAAAATTTTGGTTCGATTCTGTATGAGTTGAGAGTATAGAAAATAAACAAAATACGTTTTTCCTTGTATACAATAAAGCATTTCCTCCAGCTATGCATACACATGTACACTGTACACGAAAGAAAAGCTATTACAACCGCGATTTTCCCATATTACACGACTATTTCATAGTCCTTGCCCTGCCTCTCGGAGTAAATTGGAAAATTGTTCAACGGGGAAAGAGAAAGAATGAACGAGAGGGTGAGAGAAAGACAGAGAGAGAGAGAGACGGCAAGAGCTAAAAAGAAAAGGGATAGAGAGAGCGAGAGAGAGAGAGAGAGAGAGAGAGAATCTAACTGTAGCAAGCAAGCAAGGAAGGAAAGAAGACGAGGGATTTGATTTGACTGAGAAAGTGTAGAAAACTTCTATGTGAGATCCTATCTGATGAAGCGCATCTGTTACCCATCTATAGAATCTGGGATAGGATCTTGCACGCAATTACGAATTTTTCTCCTATCCAATCCAATCCAATCTCTCCGTTTCTCTCTCTCTCTCTCTGTCTCTCTGCTCAGTCTATCCTGCAATCTATAAGTATCTATACAACCAGATCCATCCAACACAGCATTGAGCAATATAGAGTCCAGAGCACAGCCCATCATTTCAGTGTCTAGAAATCACTCACTCATCCATCATGAATTTATAATTCAACATGTTGTGCGAGAGTGCGTGTGCGTGTGTGCTGTCTGTTCACTCACAGACGCACAAGTTTAGTTTATACAGATATACACACCCGTCCACTCCTGCTCCTTCCCCATTTTTATATCTTGCCCTCACTTATCATCATCGTCATTATCAATTTCGATACATTATCCAACATACAACAGCAAAGGCTATACACTACAATCGTCTACTCTTCTACTATGAAATAATTTAAAATTTATACCCTCAGCTGAAAATTAAAATTCAATGCAACTATATTGTACATTGTACTTGTATTATTTAAAAAAATCTATGCGGGTACTTACTTACACAAAAAATAAAAATAAAAACATGAAATTAATCAAAAACCAGAGAAAAACTGTTACCGCACTGTAATGCCAGTGGCAAAATGCAAGCCTAGTTTATAGACCAAATTTATGTATGATGCAGCTGTCATAGTCATGAATAATACAAGTTACTAATCTGAATGTATGTATATAAAATGAGACGATTTCCGTCTTTCTCATCATCACTCCATTTTTTATGGAGGCTTGTATCCCATGTAAGGATGGACGAATGCACCATCTCCTGATTTGCGGTTTAACGCTAGTTTCTCATTTACTAATTAAGCTGGCCACAAACTTGGTATGACGAATCGATGGAAGCTCAAGCTTCACTTCTTACGTTACTTTCTCAGGATATGCGTGCATATGTAATATGTATGCTCTGTCTGCTCAAACCTTTGACTAAATAAAAAGTACAAGAAAGCAAGAGAATATTAATATGTATATAAATTTAGTTGAATGTTTACCTGAAGAAAAAAAACTGCTTTTAAAGGTGGCCATAATACTGTGGAGGATAGTGGTACGCCTCATTGTGGAAAGCGGAGTCGCCCGGAGGTCTATGGACCATTTGTTGTCCATCCATCATATAACCCATCGATCCGTCCGGACTGTATGCCCCACCTGGATGAACAAAAAAAAACAAAGAAAAAATGCATTTTTTAGTATTTAACTTCAAATTAATAGACATTATTTAGGTCAGTCAATAGTCAGTATACACAGAACTTTTTACCATATTATATGCATATGATATTACAATTTATTATTAGTAAATATTATGCTTAAAAGCTTGACTCATGGTGCTAGTGGTGTGTCGTACACAGTTTTGTAAATGATAATAGAATAATAATAATGATGATGACAATAATATACAAACAAAACTAACCTGGAGCACCATGAGGAGGGAACACTGGAATGGAGAAAAACAAAGAAAAAACCATTTCAATATCCATTCACAATATTCATACAGAATAGAATCAAATGTACAGATTGAAACAGGTGTAAAAATGATAACATTTTTCGTATGAAAAATCCGCTCATTTTGAACCGTGAACTTGACTAAAACTCTGTGGCTTAGCAGTAAAAAGAGGGATACAAGGGGAAAATCAGGAGGATCAAGAAGGAAAAATGTTCAAGACATTTACATCAGAGATGACGTTAAAATTTTGCGTTTTGCAAGAAAAATATTGCTAATGCCCGCAAAAAACAGGGTAGAATTTTCACTATTTTCCACTCTACTTCTAAAAAAATAGTTTTTTAGTTTTTCCCCCGTACTTTCTTTATTTTTTCCAAAAAGGCGAACTGAGAGTTGCCTTATAGGATATGTACATAGGTATAGCGTGGAACATGCAAATCTGTGAGTGGATGGGCGAAACTGTGTGTTCGTCGGTCTCCTCCTGAAAACACATAAATTAGGTTCTCTCCTCTCTCTTTGAGATATCCGTCGAGCATCTCGCACATGAGAGGAGAACCAGAAAGAAAGGAGAGATAGAGAGCAAAAGCCTCTCCGTGTGTGTGTGTGTATGCTGAAGAGGTGTTAGGAGAGCCATTACACTGACCGGGAAAATCTATGTGTATTCTTTTGACTCCACTCTTCCTTTCTCTTCTCCTACAACACAAACATCCAGCAGAAAGTCCACATCCATGTCCACACTCATACTCATACACATACACATACATATTATATCCATGTGCAGATGGAATGGGATGGAAAAGAATAGATTTTGCAAAAGAACAAGAAGAGACCAAGTGCAAGTGAAAAAAAATCCGGACCCATCCTATCCCATTGTCAGATACAGGATTGTAGGTTGGTGATGCATGGCTCCTCAGGGTTCCATCCTCATGTCTCCTCTCCTTTCTCGCCCTCCCGAAAAAATACACCTCTTACAATTTCTCTCCTGCTCTCTGTCTCTCTCTCTCTCTTTTGTTTCGGGGTTTGGCCCAAAAATACCCGACAAAAACTTTCAATCATGACTTCCACTTGCACCTTCCCCAAAAAAACTAGACGATTCCAGCCAAACCAAACCAGCCCACATTACACACACACACATGTATTTATTCTTTCCCTCTCCTCACCTATCTAAGGAGTATCCACCCACAGAAAAGCGAGGAAAAAAACACTCTTCAAACAGTTTCTACCTCACTCTCTTTTGCTTTCGCCCCTTTCTCTTTTCAATTTTAAACTACTTTCTATACTTTCCTCCCACTTCCAAAGTGGGGCTAAATGTTTTCCAATATAAATCCTTGTTTCCCCCTGTTGAAAAAAACGGAGTGCAGAACGAAGCTCAAAAATAAAAAACTCGCGTTAATCGTCCGCAGAGCAACAGCAGTCCATTGAATTCGCATCTTTATTCTACGATTCCAACGAACTCCAACTCGATTTGGATTCCGAATCCAAATCCAAAGGAGGCTGTATGTATGTATGTATGTATAAGATGAAGTTGAAGAGGGAAAAGAAGTCCATATTTTAATATTTTATTTTGATAAATTATCCGCTCCTCTTTGACTCCTTCTCCATAAATATTCCCACGTCTGTACTTTCCCCCATTTTCTCGCTATTTCCCTCAAACCTTCCTTCAATCCAAACAATTTTGTTGAAAAACCACCGTAAAACAGGGAAAGTGCATCACCTCGATATACACATACATTTGCAGCAAAGAAAATGGAGAGATGTGGAAAAGCTGTTTCTTCCTCGGTAAAAAGGCTGTTTATAATGTGAAGCATGGGAAAACAGAACATTATAGCCAAAAGGATCCAAATGTAAAAGGCCAACTATATCAGATACATACAGTCTGTCAGGTGAAGTGTACAGAATTCTGATGAGCCATATCCTCCAAAATTACTCGAGGAAAAGGTAAAGTCTCATTCGAATAACTGTATACACAAGTAGTAGTATACGAATCGTCATGTTGCTGATGCTGATGATGATCATCAGCATCACCACCATCATCTCGATTCAAGTTGCTCCTTGCACATAAATATCGTATCATTTCAAAGCCCCACAAGATATTTGATATGTGCTCCATATCACCAAATAATAATACTTTTTACATGGAAACCAGAGCTGGATGTACATTGTACAATGTACAGCTGAATGTGGAGCTGGAACTGGAGCTGGAGCAAGAGTCGGAGTCAAAGCTGGAATTGAAGCCGCGGCTGAAACTGGAAATGAGTAATGGAGAGAGTGGAAGGAGAAGTGAGAGGGGGTATCATAATGAGGCAATTAGCACTCGGAAAGCATCGTATGACCAACTAATGGAATGAAATGGCAGCAACACGAGAGAGAATGACTGGAGAACTTATACATACATACATACATACATACATGTACTCAAGCTATTGAGTATCGTCATCTTTCGTTCTACTATGTATAGCTATTCTACAATAGTCAAGTCAAGTCAAGTCAACCATCGGCATCATGGAAAATAGAAAAAATGCTGCAAGTAGCCTTGTATACAATGTATGTATATCATGTACTTACATACATACATATACATTATACATACATATGATATAAAATTATGTATTTACGCCGTCGTAAACGGTAAAGGGGGCCACGGAATAGCAGAGAGAGAGGGGGAGAGAGGAGAGAGAGGCGAAGAGAGAAAAGTCATGAGTAGAGATGTATTCCTATGATTTGGGGTAAGCATGATGGGGAAACGGATCTTTGGGTTTCTCCCGGGAGATCGAGGAGTCAGAACCAGAAGAAGACGAAGAAGAAGAAGAAGAGAAAGAGGACGACACGGTTCGCAGAAAAAAGAGTCGAATGCTTTATACAGTACTAAACTCTTCAACTCTCCAAGACGAAGAAGAAGAAGAAGGAGAGAATTGTATGGATGGAGTATTTCGCTCAAGATGGAGAAAGTATCCCAGTTGCAGAGAGAGAGAGAGAGGATCGAGATGGAACAGAGAAAGAGCAGACAGAGAAAAAGGATGTAAAAGTAGAGAGAGGGAGAGAGAGAGAGCAAGAGAGAGAATGAGCTGAGGGAGTAACTCATTTGGCGAGGCTATGCTATAATGCAGCCGTGCGTATGCTGTGCTGTGCACTGAGCACTGAAAAGAGTCTGATTCGGAGACTGTATGTGAATGTGTATATGTACTATGTATGTAGTAATGTAGTATGTACATGTCTATGTCTGTGTGCACTTGAATGGAGGGGCCGTTGGGAAAGGCTATCAAGGAGTGACACAAGGAGTGATTGATGAGCTTCAGCCTTTCCCCAAAATTTCGTCCGTGCACTCCTTCTGATAACATGCGAATATAAGCCTTGAATCACCCCGAAAGAAATCAACCCGCTCTCTTCGCTCTCTCTGTTTTCTTCTTTCATTTCATTCCTCCACTATCTTACTTTATTTTATACCATCTCATTGCATCTTCGTCTTTTTTCTACTTTTCTCTATTTTCACTCTCTCGCTCTCTTTTTATATACATATATATATTAGAAGCATGAATGAAGGGAAAAGTCTACACAATTTTCACATCAAGTCTCATGTCCAATTCAAAAAGGAAAAAACGAATCCGGATTCGAATTCGAATTCGCCTCCAAATCCGAATACGAATACGAATCCAGATCCAAATCCAGAGTTGAATTTACAGAGAAAAACTCCATTTTTCCTTTGCGTTTTCGAACATCATTCGAAAGACGCAAACTTGTGAATTGTGCCTTGGCGAAAAGAAACACGATAGAAAAACTATTTTACAAATACTAGTACTGTGCTTTTAAAGGATACAGTAGAAAGTAGAAACGACGATGGATATTGTATTGTATTGACTTTTGAGATTCTAAATTCAATTTGGCAAAAATAGAGTATTTTATTTAAACTAAAAAATCTCATTATCCGTAAATCCATCGAGTTAATTCGTTGAGTGTGGGAAACGGAGGAAGAAACAATGAATTAGGGTAGAGTAGGAGTAAAACAAACACAAAATGCATGAGGAAAGTGATTGGAATGAATCGAAGGCCTTAGCCGTAGCCGTAGCCGTAGCCGTATACATAGACGACTTGGATCCAGCCATCCAGCTGATGCCCATGTTGAGCGTGTAGTGTTCAATTCTATTTAATTTTGTTCCCGTTGTTTGTATCTAGATTGGAACGGTCATTTGTTTCTGTTCCTGCTCCTATTTCTATTCCTATCTCCTTGTGATTTTTCTATAGAGTTAAGTGGGATTTTGGAGGAAATCTATTCACATCGATTAGTTGGCTCATACAATTTGTTTGTTTACTCCACAATGTGATGTGATGTGATGCGATGGGATGGGATGGGATGTGAAGGGATGCAGTGCATTGCCATGTGAGTGAGTGTGAGTGAGGTCGACAACTGAGTCTTGAGCCTCTCCCACACATACACACATGATTCCAATTCCCCCCTTTCCACAGACTTTATTTCCAAACTTTTCTCTAGTTGTCTCTATATTTTTCTGCGTTTTTTCTCTATATCTAATGTCCACCAAGGATTTTGTGCAGGACAAGATGTTTGGAGTTAGAGTGGGCCAAAAAGTATTCTACGTGGAAACATGTAGCATGTATGGCTCCACTTGGCAAATTGGAGCGGCAAAATGTGATGTCAAGCAAAATGTGCGACACTGGACTGGATTTTTGTTGTGAGTTCCATCGTCGTCGTCGTCGTCATCGTCATCAACATTGCAATAACAAGCAGAAGAATGAGCCAGAGAGGGAGAAATAGAAAGAGAGAGAGAGTACAAGTGAAAGTGTCCCTTAATGTCCCTCTTTCACACAGGCTGACAACAAACTAATTTCCAGGGCAAATTTTTCACGCTCACTGAACTCTCGTCCTCCGTCTCCCATCTTTTCCCTTTTCGATAAAAACATGTACAGAGTACAATGTACACTACGATACATTGCATTGCATTGGTATTTGGTATTGATATTGTATCCTACATTGTACAATGTACAACTCCCTCTTTCTTCCTTTCCTATAGGGGAAAGATCTAATTAAGAGTCGATGGAGTCATTCCATGTTGTTCATAGACATCTATTAGAAATTCCCCTGGTTCTCGGTGTCTAATAGATACATACATAGATAGATATAATACAAGACGAAGGACGAAGACAGCTCCACAAGGGAACTTGGTCTGTTCCTTGTCTTGTTCTTGCTCTCCGTGGTAAAAAGAGTGGAAGAGCGATTGTTCCACGTCTACGTCCAAGGAGTAGAAGAACGAATCTCGAACCAACATCAGCACAGCATCCACGTCGAATCAACTCCCAGTTTTCTCATCAGCCGTGAAACCGCGAGTGATCCTTTGCACAACTTTAGATACTTGGACTTTTACTCCAACGCCCTTCTTTAGACGCAGGGCCAAGAGCTAATGTAACGTGAGGAGATATCGAATGGATTTTGTAGGCATATAGTAACTACATACCTGCATGCATGCATGTATGCATGTATAATGCGTATAAGTGTAGAAGACCAGAGAGCCAGAGTGAGAAATAAGGACATGGGAAAAAATGGGAGGAAAGTAGCAAAAAATCAACAATCTTCATTCGGCCAGAATTCTTGGACTCTTGCTTGATTCGTCGGCTTCTTCTCCTTCTCCTCAGAGAGCAGAGCAGAGCAAAGGAAGAAAAGTCGACTAATTGAGACACAAACCGCAAGCACAGAAAAAAACAAACCAAACCAAACTCGACCGGGCATCACATCACATCACCACGAGGAGGAAGCAAGCATCTCTTCTTCATTAAGTTGTTGATGATTTGATTCCTTCTCCGCAATTCCCAAGTACATTCTCCATTATTTTTATCATCATCATCATCATCATTGTTATCTGTTTCTCTTCGTACGTATTAGTAAATAAATATTTCCCCAACCTTATCAAAAACCACAGGCTAGTTAGCTCCCTCATTATATTATTAGTTCCAATTAACTAAACCTGAACTTGCCGATAATTCTACCGTTGAAAATAAATGAAGATGCTTTTATCAAAACAACAGTCAGGTTTGTTTACAATTTTTCCTAAAATTTGGTCCATCAAAATTCAGGAGTCTACCCCAAAATTTTGACATTTCCCCCTGTACATAAACTCGTCAGTTTTTCCATGAGAATAATGTATATTGTATATGTAGTACATACACCAAAAAATCCACGAGCTTCCCCTACATCGTACATCGTACACACCGGTTAAACCCTGTTTTCCATTTTAAATCCAATTTTCGATCAAATTAGTGTGTAATGAATGTTCTTTTCCAGCTCAACTCCTCCAGTGTTTATCTAAAATAAAGAGAGCGAAATGAGAGGGAAAATGAGTTTACAAAAGGGTTAAAACACTATCCAAACTTGAAACCCTTTTCCGGTAACATACAGTACATACAATACACAATAGGGTATCCTATCAACCCCTTACATATTATGTATAGGCTGTCTTTAACATATGAACAATATGAACGTGTAAAATATTTGGTTGATAGGAAATCCATTGCTAATGAAATTCGATTGCCAGCCCATATGTTACCCTTTAGGATTAATGTACGAGGAGGAGTGAGTGAGTGAGCAAGTGAGCCAACATACATACATACATACATGAATACAGAGAACTGGAGAAAAAGCTCCTCTACATCCTCTCTCCTCTCTCCCTTGAATGAAATGAGGGACACGACCCACGAGAATAAACTTGGCACATGATGAGATTGACTCGAGCAAAAGAGAAAGACAGAAGGAGAGAGAGAGAGAGCCGACAAAAAATGGTTCATTCCCCATAAATGAACAAGCGGAGGAGGACGTAAAGAGAAAGGCCCAAACAAACACATGCATACATACAAACACATTGAGATGGGAAATAACGAGCTGTGTTCATAGTTCACACCGGCTGCAACTGCTACCGCTGAGACTGTGTGTATATGTATGTGTGTGAACCTCATCACCATCACCAGTTCAACGTGGCCCTTCTCGCGCCTTCTCAAACCAAAATTGACTCTCTTCTTTTCATATGCACGTATGTATGTATGTATGCATGTACACATGCAATACTTTCCAGTTCGATTCCAATTCAAACCGGGGACCCACAGTTTAAAATTATAAAGACAAGTACATACAGACACCACCGTCAAAACTCACAGAAATGTGTACCGACAGTTTACACTCCGAGTGCAGGAGGAACTGACGGAACTCAAAGAAATTAATCGCTGGAGCTTCCACAATCCACCACCGTTGGACTTGAAACCCAACCCAAGCCAATCCAATCCAGTCCAGTCCAATCCAATGTACTGCAGAGTATATGTATGTATGTATTATATATGTACAAGTACAAGTATGTACAATGTACATGTACTTATAAAGAATCCACTCTTGAGTTTTGCTGTATACATAGAAAAGTCCCTGGAACTGGGACTGGATTTGGAGATTACAGTTACACCAGACCATGCTCGACTCGACTCGCAAAAGTGTGGTGTGGTGGCAACTCAATTTAAGGCAGAAAAGTCTCCATGTTCCTCCATCCCTTGCTTGCTTGCTTCTTGATATTCTGGAGAGTTTTCGACTCGAGTGGTATATAGAAGTAGAAGTGAAATGGAGTTGGAGTGGAGTGGTGAAAAGGCCAACAAGAGGTCGACGACAATAGCATGGTGAAAAAAGTAGAGAGAGAGAGAACGAGAGAGTGGGAGAATGTGGCGAGATGGAAAATATGATGGTAGCAGATGTGTTTAATAGCAGAGGAGCCGGCACATTGTCACTACACAAATTATTGCTAACTACCATCTTCCATTCTCTTTCTCTCTCTTCTTGTTCTTCGTCTCTTTCTTCTTCTCCTGGCGAAAGTCTACACTCTCCACTCTCCCTGTTTTCTCCATCGTCTTCTTCACTTTCATGTGACACATTAATCAGCCCCAAACTGAGTGCATCCTCGTCCTCCATCTCGCATCTTGTCCCTTTGAGCACTGAGCACAGGCACTGGAGTCTGAACAAGGGACAAGAAGTGCCGGAGAAAGAGCAAGAATAAGAGCAATATGCGAAAGCATTACGTTACATTATATTACATTATGACACATTAAAGGCTGACGTTCCAGCACTCAAGCTGTAAACTGTATGGTATGGTATGGTATGATATGAGCGGAACCGGTTGGCTGCATCAGAATGCTACGATATGTTATTTTCTGTGTACATATAAGCTGCAAGTCAATTTTTCCCCATGTTGGGCTACAAAATAAATAATAACAGCGTGAAACCATGTAGATGTTTGTTATCCACCGGAGCAAAATTGAAACCAGCAACAATTGCTGAGAAGATGGAGCTGGCTTGAGTTGAGCGCAACTAAACTTAAGTGTAGATCTCATCTTGTATATAGTATATGTACAATAAATATAAACATTTCAAGAACAACCCGTCCCCACTTTTTCTTATTTTATTTTTCCTCCAAGATCCCATTCAAAATTTAATTAAAATTGACAAAAGACAATGGAAAACATTCGGAGAATTTCCCTGTGTGACAGCCATTTTCAATATATGCTATTGATATATCATATGAATTGATGATTGAACCCTCAAATGTTTCCAGTTCCTATCTCTATGTATATGTACATATCGGTTTTATTTACAGAACGACAATGACAACAACAAGGATGGCAGAATCGCGCATTGTCTATGATTATTTTTCCAATTCTCTTTTTATGTTTCATTCCCACATTTTTTTTCGAGGTGAGGATGTGGGAATGGCGGGAGGAAATACAATTCATGGATGCACGTGTATCTTTATGGACGTGATGAAAAGAGGCGGAGGAATAAGAGGAACGCACAAGCCAAGGGAAGAGTCGTTGTGAAATTGAGAAGGCAGTACAATGTGGCTTGTATATGTAGTTGCATACATGCATGGCAAAGAAAAATAAAAGAGAGTAGGAGAAAGCAACAGAAAGAAAAAAAAGATAGGTGTGACATTGGGGAGAAAGTCTGGGAAAAGTAGATTAGAAGAGGCAAGTCATTTCAGGGCTCATGATGGCCCATTCTTCTTGACGGCAATGACTCGCTCGAGACGCCAGACGAAAGGAGAGAGTAGAGAGAGTGAGGGAGAGAAAACGACTGTATACTCCTCAAATGCCATCGAGGTCGGGCACAAATGCGTAATCGAGTGATTTTCAGCTACATTGCCACCATCCCATCGTACACTAAAGTATGGCATGCCATGCCGTGCTATGGCATCCAGTTGCATTTGAATATGTACGGGTATATCTATCTACATGTACGATTAAAGCCCACCCACTCCTCTTTCTCTCGTCGACATATCCATCCTTCGACCTTTCCCCACTACTTGACTACTTTATATTTATATCCTTCTTCTTGGCTGGAGAATTTCATTCAACTCGAAATTTACATAGATTACTACTCAACTTATGTATGTGCACCGAATGCAAACATGTGACAGTAAATATCAAGTTTCAACTAGAACAAGAACAAAAACTACCACTGTTACTCTGACTGCCATGTAAATGTATACAATGTAACCCGCAATTTGGGGAGAAGCAAAATAAAACCCTACTACATACATGCATATGGAGAAGGGGCTCTTTTCTCCCCTCAAAAACAAACAAGATGCCATGGAATAACTACTTTACGACATCCACTCTCCCATTTTCTTCAAGTGAATAGACACACATGTACACTGTACACACACAAAACAGTCCAATCGAGATATGTACCAATACATATGTACAAAAAACCAAGAGGAAAAATACCGAGGGGAATCCAAAATGAAGAAGATTTCTATCCTTTCCCTATTTATTCCTATACTTCCTAAGATACATATACAAGACAAGACATTGGCCCTGCTTGAATAACCTAACCATTCATTCTCATCTCCTTTTGGACTTTAGGATTGATCTCTTGTCCATAGACGATGCAACAACGGCAACGACCAATAACAACAACAGAAATTGTTCCCCAAATCTGTATCCTCATGTCTTCATTTCCTTATTCTTTCCCCCTACGATATAACTAGAATAGTTTGTATTTTTTCGTAAAAAATTGTGCAAGTTTTAACAAAAGACAAGAATTTTCCTATGGATGCAAAATTTTCAAAAAATGTGAAAAACTGCAGATATCAACAGTCAAAGTGTCCCGGTATGTATTATGCAGTTTCATATTGCACAATGGATACAAAGAAGGCGGAAAAAAGAGTGCAGGGCAAAGAAAGCCCGAGTTTTGACATGGACATTTATAGACAGACAAATCCTCGCAGTTAAATTGTCAGAGCACGTTCACATCAGCCCAGATATGATATGATGTGCGAGGAGATTGAATGAATGAATGAATGAGTGAGTGAGTGAGTGAGTGAGTGAACGAGTTAGTGAAAGAAGTAACAGTTTTGCTCACTCTCCTCCGACTTGTGAATCTGAGTGGAGAGGACAAGACAGGCAGATATAGAAAGAGACGGAGAGAGAGAGAGAGAGGGAGATAGAGGAGTATATAGGAGATGAAGAAAGGCGAATGACGGATGGAGAAGGAGCGATAGGCCAACAGAGAATCATGTCAGTTCATAAAATGAGACGATAAAAGACCGACAGTGAAATATGATAGAAATGCATAAGTAGATATATATACGTACTACTATGCTATGTATATTACATGTTACATGCATGCGTAAAAAAACTACGAGTACTCACCACTTGCTCCTGCCCGATTTGACTGATCAATCAACGGTTGAACAATCCTTCGTCTCGCATTGATAAACCTGCAAACAAACACAGAAAAAAAAGACAAGACATCAAAATCATGAAAAAATCATACGCTTTTACATATTATACTATCTCAGCTACTGTACGTACATATACATGTATTATAGCATTTCATTTAACAGTATCATCGTTATTTTTATCAGCATCTGTATATTAGTGTATCATCGACATATTTCCCATCATCACTTTTATGCAGCAGCCACTTGTGCAAACAACAAGTTAAAGGAAACATACTGTTTTTTTAAAATCACACATTCTTTTTCCATATTAAGCTTCCTGCTTAATATTTTTACAACAAATTTTTCCTTACTATTTACAATTTATTATTATGCATCATCACTCCAATTTCAATTCCAGTTCTAAAATAATTTATACTGATTCCAATCACAATGTAGTGTCAATCCTGATACTCTTGGTCGCATTACGAGGAATAATAATTGTATCATATTTATTCTCCGCAGTTATACATTTACACTAGATGAAACAAAATTTAGTATTCAGTATTCAGTTCAGTTCATATCACTGTGGAACATTTATGAATTAATAATATATTATGCCATTTATTATATTATCGACATAATAATATTTCCTTCATTATTTCAACTCACTTCTCTTCTATCTTCTTCGCACCAAAATATATACCAACCAAGTCCAAACCAAGTCAAAGTCACAGAGTCGCCGAATAAATTCAAGTTATCATTCCATCTGTCAATACGTGTTGTAAAATCGTTGTGCTCACACAACTGTCTGACATGCCATAAATAACACAAGGCTAATACTAATACTAATACTCCAAGTCGTACTAATACCAATGCTGCTAATGCTAATACCCAAGGAGAAGAGACAAACACACACACTCTCTCACACTTACATCCATATACACATATACACCAGGACATCGACCATTTTAATCAGACTGGAGCAGAGATCCTCTTTCCGTCTATATGTGTATAAAGTAGAAACGTGTACTTTATTTATTTTTTACCCTTTAGTTTTAATCTAGAGCGAACCACACACACATATATACACCAGCCAACCAACCAGCCATCTGAGGTCCTTTTGCAAAAAAGAGCACGGAAATCCATATCCACAGAGCAAATACTGATATACATACATACATACATACACACATCAATGTATGTATGTATAATGTAAAAGGAGTCCGGCAGAATATAATCATTCATTCAAAAACAAAACCAATCCCAAGCCAACCACCCAAGGAAACAGAGGAAATTGTGCACACTGTTTGAACCATTTGAACTTATGTATACTGTGTATTGTATATTCAGTCACAAAATTCTGTCGACTACCAACCAAACCAACCAACTTGAATCATTTACCGTGTAAAATGTAAAATTGAATGTTGAATAATATGTACCATTTCGGATATATACATATTCCCTGGCCTGTTTCTGTTTCTATTCCTCGCGTCTACTATGCATGTAACCGCACAAGGCACTAGGCACAAGTTGGAGTGAGTGAAATTCATAAATGCAGAGACGTAGAGGAAGAGGAATTAAATTAATGCAAACGCACATAAAATGTGCTATCAGGGGAAACTTGAAATTTGCCATCGAGACTAATCTACTGTACTGGAGAAGACGAAGAAGAAGAAGAAGAACATGAAATTATTTCAAGCTCACATCCATATAATGGCCGTTCGAGATAAGCAAACCAGAGAACATAACATCCTCGGTTCATTCCATATCGCTCATTCCATTCATTCATTCATTCAGTCGGTCCTCTGCTACTACTACATACCTACTACATAGTACATAGTTTCGTATTCGTATGTATAGTTTGGCTGGTGGGTTTGGTGGGTTCATTCAGTCATTCATTTATTCCGCCACCACCGCCATTACTCATTGCATGCATCATGTAGATCCTAATGCTTTCTTCCTTTAGCTTGGATTTCCTTTCCATTCCTCCTCCCCTGCTTCTGCTTTTAATACTTACTTACTCTCTCTTTCTCTCTCTCTCTCTCTCTCTCTCTTCCGACACAGCCCGCATTGCTCCACATTAAACTATTACACTCGTCTGCATAATACATTATTATTATTACTATTATTCATCTCTCCACAACATACATACATACATACAGAGGAAAAAGAACGTTTTGCCATTAAACATTAAATAGAAATTCAACATTACACTCAATTTCAAATTATATTCCACATTATGCCACACATCCAATATTCAAATTACAACTTTAACTTTAACTTTAACTTTGGGCGCACAGCACAAAGTACACACACACACACATACAGACGTGGTTACTCTTTACTCTGACAATTTCCATGAGTGGTTCGGCCTCGTAAAGAATTGTTAGACGTTTCAAATCCTCGCGGATGGATATGGATGTACTTGGGCTCACAATGTCACATCACAACAGAACAGTCTCATATGTATATATACATACCTTCACATGAGGATTTTCAAGAAACTCCCATGTAAGTAAGTAATAAGAACAATGGTGGCAATAATACGGATAATAATAATAATAATAATATGTAATATCCATGTAAAAAGTGAACTCAAACTTGAGGTCTATGTAAATAAATGTGTAAAGAAGGCAAGCCGCCTTCTTTACTATGGTATACACTCCTTTTCTATGGTAAATGTATACAAATATCTAGCATTGTACTGGGTTTTGTTGGCATTGGCTCCGGAGGAGAAAATACAAGTCCATCGACGACAATGATACAAAATATGTACATATGTAGTGTAATACAAAATACAAAGGAGAAACCAACAAGCACAATGATAATGCTGATAATAATAATAATAATAATAATAATACATGTGGGTCGAAAGCCCGCCGTGGATGTATGTGGATATCCATGTGTCTATTCTATTGTGTATATATTGTGGAGATGGCAATAGCCAGTGGAGCATACTGCAAATTGCAGACTAGAGGATCTCTTTGGGATCACATCGAGAGATCCCAACCAAATCCATGGGATTGGCACAAGGGATGACGGAGGAATATGCAATCATCCATCTACCATCTATGTATGTATATGTATGTACTATCTTTACTCCTTTTGCTTTTCCAAATTTTTTGTATTCTCTTCTGTCTTGTGTTTTTCCTCGAGAAAATAGAAAAAAACAGAGATACATTTTCCATATGTACGACGTTTGTACATTGTACGTTGTACACTGCCTTCACTTTTACTTGGACTTGTGTTGAGCTGCTCTGGGAAGAAAAGAGCAGAGCAAAACAATAGGACACTATTTTCCACGCAATTTAAACATCCATGATAAGTTTTTCGAATGTGAAATGATACTCTTTCCCTTTCGCCGCCAAATCAGTATTTCCTTCCTGAAATGAGACTCAAGCCCGTCCGTGGATTCTTCCCATGGACTAATGTTGGCCCAAGACGCTCGCTTAAAACCTTTTGCATGTCCGGTCCATACATTGTCATTATATACATACATGGTGTGTGTAGATTTTTTTGGATCGAAAATTCATGCAATTCCTTGCCATGTCATGCCATGCCATGCCGTACTATACAATATACAATACGATGCCATGGAAATGGCATGTAAAATGGGCTGAGAATCTTCATGAAAATACGGAGAAAAAAACTTATACTGGAGGCTGGAGGAGTAGGAGGAGGAAGGGTTGAGTCGAGTCGAGTTGAGTGAGAGACGGATGGACGGAGGCGGAAGGCGTTATACGTTATACATATACAGAGTGTGTGTGTGTGTTTGTATCTCTGTGTCCATCCAGCTAGTCTGTCTGTGAGGGGCAGACGGGATAGTTTGTTGGTTGGTTGCTTGGCTGGTCGGTTGGTTGGCTGGTTGGTTGGTGAGTCGAGATGAGATGCTCTCAAGACTAGTTCTACTCCTAGTTGAAGAAGCAGAAGAAGAAAGTGGAGAAACTTGCATTTTCTCTCAAACTGGAGAAAAAAGTCTGACAAGGAGAAAATTTTGTTTGAGATTTATAGGCCATAATTCTTGTCCGAGCTTAAGACCCCGACTAGAACAGCACTGTGCTGTGTAATGTTTCTCTTTCGGACGTGGACCGCAACCGAACTCCAGAACAAGAAGAACCAGAAGAACCAGAGAGGACATGGACGATTTTCCTTAGACTGATCTCTCCAAGCCCAGTGCACTCATGTTCATGTTGTATTCTTGCAATGCAAAATCCCACATACAAACACATACAGTACAGTACAGTACACTCATAACTGCCAAGAACAGGGAATAGGAGGAAAGGACTATCCACTCGACATTTTCCACACATTTCCTACATACATACTTATGTATACATACAGCGCACATTCTTGTATGTAGATTACAGACATGGACAATGTATAGAAAAATATACATAAATATTCTATAGATGTAGATTCCAGATTTCACTCTATACAATGATGGAAATACAGGGGCAGACGAAGACGAAGACGACGACGACAAGGACGACGACTGGAAAGTGGAAACTGGAATGCTGGCAATAGCAACTCAACCGGCTCCGAGTCCATGTCCAAAGGCTAACCCAAGTTTTCTACTCACTTTACTCTACAATCTACATCCACATCCAACTTTCTTCTAGCACTTTTCCATTTCTTCTTCTTACTCCTCCACTTTTTTCTATCTCTGCCTTTTAGTCTTTTCCTCCAGGAAAACATTTAGATCGCGGATGGAAAAACTTTGGTCAATGAATATAGAAATAATGAGGGTAAAACTTGTCCATTCCACAATTTACTCCCAATGCATATATAATACATACATATTACATAATACATGTCTACATATTCCCGTGAAAAATGAGGAACGAAACCAACGGTGCATAATATAGATACGCACTGTATACTGTATATTGTATACATAATGGACGAAGAGAATTGTCTGTAAAAAGAGCCGACGTATACATATGCATATGCATTTGACAATTTAAATGGCTTTGACACTCGAATTTAATATTTAATTCTCAAATAGTCAACTAGATGACGCCACGCTCAGGGAGAAATCAACAACAACCGAAAAACGAGAATGTGAATATGAATATGAATATGAATGTATGTACACAGAACAAGTTCAAGAGGTTTCCTCTGTCTGCTCCTCATTCTTGAGTTTACTTTACGGACTACATATCGATTTTACAATTAACGGCTTTGTCGATGGAACCTGCATTTTCGGTTCTAATGAGCCAACAGCCAACACCGCCCGCTTTTGCACAATATTTAGGATGCACAACTGCAGCACAGAAAGAGAAAACTCGGAAAGCTGGAGCATATTTAGCTTAACATTGAACATACATACATGCATAGAACAAGAGGGAAGAGATCCTCTTTCATTTTCATATATCCAAATTCATATTCATTTAAAGCCTTATACATAATCATACAAAGATCTTCGAAACACAGGATACATGCAAACGCATTTCCTTTTGCGTTCATCCGAAAACGAGCTCGTTTGACTCCAAACAGTTTTTATAATATGTATTACTTTTTACACACAGAAAAACAGTTCTGAAATGGTAAACGAGTTTGAAGAAAATCTTTTTCCCAGGAGAGAAAAAAGAATACATTTTCCAGTGCAGTTTTGTATGGTGTATATATGTATGTATGTACCAATGCCAAGCTCAATTCAATAGTTGTTGAGAGACAAAGACAGCCATGCAAGAAAGGAATAAAAAGAAGATACACTTGCTGACGGACATAAATCTTTAGGTTGACTCTCGATTGGTCGTTATTTTCCCGCGAATTTCACTCCTGTGCATTATACTACATTACATTAGATTATCCATCTTCTATCTTCCACACATGATGATCATGATGACAATGATTCTACATATATCGGCTACTTCTTTTCTTCCTTGTTCTATGTATCTTTATATTCACACACACACACACATGCATAGATGCATAAAGTAAGGTGGAGATTTGATGAAGTTTTTATACTTGAATGGGATTTGAGGGAAATAATACAAAGATCACAAGGGGGCCATTTACTCCACCTCGAGGTAAATATCAAAGCAGTGAATGCTCTACTGTACTGTACAGTGTAAATGTATGTAGAATATGTAGATGTAGATGGATAGAGGATTTGAAAATTTCCAAGCAATTCATTCATTCATTCATCTCATACGGAGCCTGCATCCAAGTCTACAGGATATACATAAGATGAGCATGTTGATGTTGAATACATTACACATTGAAGGAAATAGACCATTATGCACCATGCACATGTTTTTTAACCCGAAAAGAGTGATCCATTGTCGCAGGACGACGAGAGAAAGAAAGGGACCGAGAGAAAAGCTTCGTATTTTCAAAATGGGAAAAGTCCAATTTCCTCTATCAGCCATCTCTCTCTCTCTCTCTCTCTCTCCTCTTCATCCGCTTCCCTATCTCATTCTCATATGTACATGTACATGTACGTATGTGGATAGAGAAAAAGACATTCATCGTACGTATAAGTAGATGGAAAGTATTTGAATGTGGAAATATGAAGCTTTCCTCAACTAACACCATACACAATACTCCATGTGTATGCAATGCATACATGCATAAACTTACTCTCTCTCTCTCTCTCTGTGCATACATTAGATTAGAGAAAAAGATGAAGTGAGAGGGGACGCAGAAAAGAGCAAAAATGATGTAATGGGATCGTTTCCCTTCTATCACAGCAATTTCACGTAAGAGACCAAAGTGCAGATGGATGCATGCAACTCGGTTTGGGCTTTATCATAGTCATCACCATCATCGTCATCATCTTCTTATTCTTCCATACACACACACACACACACACACACAATCATATGATATGATATCATATTCCATCACATCATATCACCTCTCGCATCCAAACAACTATTATAAGTACAATGTACAGTATGTACTTACTGCGTATGAGCTTCAATTTTTCTCATTTTCTCCACATATGAGCGATGAAACGGACGGATATGATGGAGAAAATGAGGAGTGAGCAAATTCACAGCATTTCCCTTTCTTCTATCCCTCCACTATCGTAAGGACACTCGAGAAAAGCCAAAGCCAAAACCAAAACCAAAGCCGGCGTGAACACGGAGGCAATTTATGCCGAGAAAACAAGTTGTGAAATGAACAAGAGGGAGAGGAACGAAAGTATCCATCAGTATGCGTGTCCTTTCTCTTGCCACGTCTTTTGAGGTGGCCCAACCTGAGAGAGAGTTAGTGTTACATAGTCAATGGTCAAGGCAGCAGGAAGAAAAGAGGCCGAGGAGGAAGGAGGGCCGCAAATTCAGTCGTAGTCAAGCGTTGCACGTCCACACCAAGAATTCCACACCAAATTGTCTGTTTACGCCCGACCCACGACACGACGGCTATTCGATCGCGAGCAAAATAAAGGAAAGCTGTATAAAAGCTTTGACTCCGGCTTTGCTCCTGTTTTCTCATCAAACACGGTCTCACAATCCAATATCCAATCATTACCTTTCTCCTTGTGAAATATTTCCATGAAAAACTGTGCACAGGAAAAATGTTAACAGCAGCACTTATGTATGATTTGCTCATTTGACTGGGGAAAGGTCAGACTATAATATTCACGAGGAAGATTTCCCCTCTTTCATATAAAGTGGCCATATTGCTCTAATATTATTCGTCTGTCTGTCTGTGTTTCTGTTGGGCTAAATCTCAATCCCGGCCGCGGCAATCAACAATTGTAGTGCAGCTTGTGTGTCGAAGCCAATAAAATCATAATGATATTATAAGTAAGGCTAACAACTTGGGAGACAGTCTGTCACCAGGCCGGCTCTGACTCTGACTCTGACTGCAAGCTCGGATTGCGTCCCTCGTCCTCGAATTGTTATGAGAATGACCTATGACTAGGAGTGCTCCGTATGAAATGTAACGAGATGAGATGAAATGAGGAGACAGGAGGAGGAGGAGCAGCAGCAGCAGTTGGCAGTTGGCAGTGCGAGGAGTTTCCCTCATCTTCCATCGTCAGTTGGCATTAACAGCTCAATAATAATGAGGCTCCCAGTTTCTCCCAGCTTTTGCCTCCTCATACTCCACAGTCTCATGCTCGTTAGTTTATGACCCTGGTCATGGTGGGGCAATGGCAAGTCAGGATCTCAGGAAGCCGATCCATTTCATTTTATTTCATTTCGTCTCGTCTCATCTCTTGGTATGGCACTGCAGCGTATAAGACTACATAGTAGCGTAATGATGATGACAATTTCCAGGTCTGACGCTCTATATGTAACTCAACTCAACTTGTGTGTCATCCCCGGCTTTATTTTATATGTGTTTCCGTCTTTAACTTTAACTTTATGGGAAGGACAGATTGAGACTTTGTATGTATGTATGTATGTATACCAACATGTATGGATTGTACATACTGATAAAGACAGGGAATGAAAGTCAAGACAGTGTTGCGCCCAGTCAGGCCTTGACTTTGGCTTGACGTGAGACTACATTAAAAGCGCCCCAGAAATTGAAGACAAGACGAGAAGGATTTATTTATTTTTTCGCGCTCACCACCTCCTACTTCTTCCCTTCATTCTGTATCTTTCTATATTTTCTATCTCTATCTTGTTCTTCGCCTTCTCGTCCTATCTTCGTTTTCACAAACTGTCCTGCTGTGGCCGAAACTTTTTCATCAAAAAGTGAACCGACTCAGGTTCAATTTCCTGAGCTCAGCAGGATCTCTTCATATCGTTCCTTTCATTTTCATCCGAGACGACCGAAAGGGCGAGAAGCGTATACGTACATGTATAAGAATGGAAGAAAACAGACACAAGACAGAGAGTTCGTCCTAGACTTTGACTCTGCCTCCGATTACAAAGAAGAAAGCCGAGCAAATAAAATAACACGTTAGAACATTAAGAAGCTCTGTACATAGAAGACGCCGCGTAATCATCCTCAATGGCTAAATAAATGAAAGCGGAATTTTGTCAAGGAATCTGCCTCCACATTTCAATTCATCAGGAATTAAAAAAATGGGGTAAGCATCACAATTTACAATATAAATATATATATACACACACAGAGAGAGTTCATTCGTATTCCCTGGCTGTCTCCTCGGGAAATTTATATTAAATCCCAAAAGAACTCCTACCAAAGTCTAAATCCAAATCTAAGGGAGAAAGCTTCATTTTGCATCGGGAAGAACAAACTTCTATCAGATTTCATTTAGTTAATCCTATATAAATATATGTATATATATATATAGTGGCGGTGGTGAAGCGGCGGAGGCCGTCAGCTGGGGCAGGAGCGATTGAAATGAGCAAAGTTGCACCAAGCTCAGGATAAATTTCATGTCATTAAGCGCAAAAATCCTCAAATAGATTTCTTTCCACCTTCTCTCCCTTTTTTCAATCCATTATGTGAATACACCATATCATACTATACATATGTATACATAAATGTATGTACGTATGTGCGTACATTTCTCTACTGTTACTCCCGCAGCTCATTTTCAGGTCTTCTCATCCCCGATTCGGTTTTCGCTTCACTGTCCTTTCCTTTCCCTTTGCTTTTCCTTCCGTTCCAGTCTCAGTTCCTACATATATACATTTGGATTGGGATCTACTCCTTCTATATGTATGTATGTATGTACTACTTTTGCTAAAAAATCGGATTCTTTTCTATTTTCTAGTTGCCTCCTACTCCTACTCGTTTTTTCAGGCCTAACCAAACCAAAGGAAACCAATTTCCAATCTACTTTTTCTCCCTTAACATGCAATAATATACCTTTGCTTTTCCTTCGTCCTTATTTTTGCAGCTACTGCATGCTTTTTTCTTCTTAAACTTCTTTGATTCCTTCCATCACTGGAATTGGAGGAAACGGAAAAAAACTTTCTCTAAATCGTCTAAATCCAAACCAACCAGCCAACGAATCAACGGACCAACTCCTATACTCCAGCTTTATATAATGCTCCATCCCTTTCTCAAATTTTTCCTACAAGAATATCAAGAAAAGCTGAGAAAACGAAAAAAAAACTGCGAGTATTGATTTCGGTAAAGTCATTATGAGCAAAGGATGAAATGAAGAAAAGGTATTTTTAATGGACCAAGTTTTATAAGCCCCTTGTCTTTATCCGGAGAGAACCTGGTTCAAATTTTCATTTCATTCAGAAAAGATTAAAAAAATAAAGAAATCCTTGAGTTGGAAGTAAAAGACAAACGGACAAAGCTCCGTCCCCATGTTTTCTCCAATTATAGATACTGTTAACTGTACACTGACACTGACACTGAAAATCTTGGCATCAGCGCTTTTCGTCTGAACTATCAAAGTCAAAAATGTATGTATAGATACATAGGGGACAAAGATTCTACTGCAACTTCTTTCTTCAGTTGTACATACATATATACGTACATGTTTAGTCATCAGATAGTGCGTAGACAGACTAAACGATGAAAGTGATGTGATAATACTGTATACTGTATACATACATATTATCTATGATGCTGAACTTCATATTGTGCGGATATCACCCACACCAAATAATAATATCGTACATGCATACATACATACATATAGAAGTGCATTTAGTCCTCAAGAAAAGAGAAGCCAAAGTATAAAAAGTAGGAGATGATAATGATGATTCTAAAGAGAGAGAGAGAAAAGACTATCCAACTATCTGTATACTGTATACAACGGTCCGACTTTTCCTTGTCGCTCTTCCCTTTCCTTCCCAAGTCTTCCAGTTGGAGTTGTAGTTGTAGTCGAGAGTGACAGGGCTCATTTTTCAGAGGGGCAGGCCGCGGGGTTCTTGCCTTGCCTTGCCTCTCTCTCTCTGCCTTTCCCTGTAATGGAGTTGAAGAGAAACTCCGAAAGAGAGAGAGAGGAACGGAGAAGATCCAAGATAGCAGCAATGAATCACATTGTCACAGGACCAAATGCATAAGACATCCCAAAGGTCCCCGGTGGACCAACCTTTTTTTCTTTTTTGCAAAAACTTTCTTTCTACTCTCTCTCTCTGTCTCTCTCTCTTTCTCGACTTTAGTTACTCGCAACAACTTACAACTTTCTCCTGTTCCCTCTCTCTCTCTCTCTCTCTCAATTTCTAGCTATCCCATTCTGCGTCTTCTATTGCTTTCACAGCTCATCGTCTACACTATCGCTTGAACAACTAGAGCCAGAACTAGAACCAGACTAGCTACAACTTTACAGAGAGAGAAACAGTCAGTTGTTGGAGGTCCATGTTGAAAACTACCCAGAAAGGGTAAGAAAACCACAAGAACGCATTAAAAGACGATGCAGAAACAGTCAGAGTCTCGGAAAATAGTTTTGAGATAGGAAATTCACAACATGGCATGGAATGGAATGAAATGACACGACTAGAAGCAGAACCGCTTCTACTCCTCTATGTATGTATACAGTGTATACAATATACATACAGTTGTACTTGTACTTTTAGTTTAGTTTCCGCTGCTCTAACTCTGAGAAAATCAACTCCTCCCACAAACAGCCAACTTCCAGATGAGACGAGCGAGCTTCAACTATAGAAGTACAAGCAAAAGCACAAGTCCAAGACGAATACGAATACGAGTGCAGAGAGAAATGAGAATGCGCTTCCATCTCCATTTCTTGCTGCTGCGTCCACTTTATCTTTTTTCCTTTCTCCACGTTCAAGACCAAGACCGAAAGAAAGAGACAGACATAGAGAGAGAGAGAACGAGTACAAAAGTCAAGAGTACATAGAGGAGGCATCAGGCAGGAGGAGCGGAGGGACGTTTAAGCCGTCACGAAACAAAATACACAGAGAAGCAGAAGAAGAAGAGTGCTAGTGAAAATACTGTGGAAAAACGTATAACGTATAAACTTTATATCATGTCACGTCATCTTGCTTTACTTGCTCTCCATGTTTTTTTTACTATTTTATAGTCAATTCCTCCGCTTCTTCTTTCCTTCACATTCCACTTTACAATCTTTCCGTTTAAACTAGTTTCTCCTTCATCTCTTGTTGTTCATCCCGACTTGAAGAAAACCTGAGCGAAGGAAAGTGTTGTATGGGAGATCCACAGAGACTTTTTCGCTCAACGAACAAAAAAACAAACTAAAGCAGCGCAAGGAGAAGCAACAACAACAACAACAAGATGAAGAAGCTGGAGAAAGCTGAAAACTCAAGAAATGAATAAAACTAGAAAATTTTCCTTTTCATGATCGTTTCACTTTTAGTTTTTCTCTAGAGCTTTCTCGTCTTCTTCATGCAACTACATACACCAACACAAATACCGTGAACGGTGAGGGTGTTGTAAATTCATAGTTTTACTCCACTTCTTCTGGCTTTAAATGGAAAAAGGGATGAAATGTCCCATCTCATCTCAATATCGGGACAGACAGACGAAGAACAAGAAGGAGAGAACAGGGCGGATATTATTGCACTGGAATTGGATCACACATATATACACACATGAGTAATATGTGTGTATGTATATATACTTTGTATTTTTGTACAACATAATACATTTTGAAAATACACACACATGTGTATGTATGCTTGCTGCTTGCATGGTGTAGGCTTGAGGTACATTTCATTTGTCATCAAGAAGGAAGGGAAAAAAGATTTATTGGGTCACCGCAGGGATGCGTTCGCTTGAACAGTTCCTTTCTTTTTATTTTTATCAGACTGGCAGAACCAAGGAGAAAGGCGGAGGAAAAGGAGCAACCGGGCAACCCTAAACAATGCCATTCTCTCACCAAATACATCATAGAGGAACGCTCTCCCCTGGGCCGTTCACGCTATGCCTCTGCTCATCTCTTAAGTCTCTTTTACACACACCTCATAAATTTACTGTATTTCTTTTCTTACACACACACACACACACTCTCTCTCTCTCTCTCTATCCAAAACTATAACTGAACTCTGTACAAACCCGAAAAACTAAAGGCGAAAAACTTATTTACCTATATTATTACGCTTTCTCCTGGTAAAACTAGCAAAAAAAGCATGTATATACGTAAACTTACTTGTGTTTTTCCTAGATAAATTATTCACACGTATGGAAATGATGAGGAAACGTGTTACACTAGATACAAATTACATTACAAGTCCTAAACAACTTTATTCATAGCCATCAAACAGACCCGTGCATGCATTTGTGCAGGGTGACAGGAGAAGAGTTAAATAAATTGTAAAATTTAAAGCAGGAGCTTTACATGGCACTGTAGGTATACAATGTGTATATTTATATTCATGAGGAAATTTGTCTATTCGTCACTATGTATATTATGAAGGAACTTTTGGGCAGGTTTCAACAGTTTGAAAATATGTACGAGGATCGACAATCAACATCAATATTAACCATGATGCTGATTATTATGGTGGTAATCAAAATTACAGTTAAACTTGCATCTATTGGTTTTCCGCCACGCAATAATAGTTGCATTATATTTCAATACGTTTTTCAATTTCAAATTCAACTTTAAACTGCCGCATGTATATAATGTATAGATGGATATAGATGCCCATAGAAGAAAATGAAGATGAGGATGATCTCCTGATTGATGGAAGAGGAACCATCAGATGAATCATTTACCACCTGAGAAGACAAAGGAGTCGAAGAAGAAGAATCGGCGCCACAGAGTCGAGGGGGGTATTGTATTTTACACACGCATATTTTCTTGAGCTCCTTCTTTCTATCTCTCTCTCTCTCTGCCTTAACTCTCTCTCTCTCTCTCTTAACTCAAGTTGCCACCAACCACGCCGCCGTTGTTCAAAATAGTTCAAGGTGCTCAACTTTAATTATTATCCAAAGACCAAAAGATGACGATGAACTAACTAACCAAGAGCTGAATGAATTGAATTGAATTAAATTGAACTAACATTGAAATGAGCCGGACTCTGAACTGGACTAGTCAAACAGCTGCAAGACTTTGTGCATTATCAATTATGTATACATACACATATACTTGATGGTTATTAGAATATCAAAAGATGGTCAAATCCTCTTTTTGCTGCTAATCTTTTTTTCAAAAAGTTGCACCAAGTTAAGATTTTTATACATACGTATACGTATAAGCACAGTAGTTAACTTACTCACTCCTCTTCAACAAAGTAGAATAAATGTATGTATAAAAATCCAGCAATTAGACTTTGTGATTCTTATATCCAAAGAAAAAACTAGTCTTTTGGCCTACTGTGTGCAGACAATTTTTTCAAAAGTCGAAAAAAACGGGGTAAACTGTACTGCACACATACAGACACACATACACACGAAAGAAGAAAGGAATCTGCAGCATATCATCATCATAATCATTATCATCACCATCACCATATTCATGTGATATTTAAATTCACGAGATAAGACGAAACTACTGCTGACTACTGACTCAAGTCTCAAGACGAGATGTACATGTGCTGTGGTTGTATAGTTACATGCATACATGCATAAAGTAAAGGTAGAGGACGAAGACGGAATGGAGAAGAACAAGAAGAAGTGTCTGACCCGCAGAAACCCTGCGGAAAATCAGCAGGCGGTCGCAAACCTGATGCTTTATGGGAGATCTAATGGGAGCCTATTGTGTTGTCACAACTTGAATAGTCTATTCAGTCTCTATATTATACGAATATTTTATGCACAAGTCCAGCACTTCTTCTTTTTTCTCTCCTCTTGCTCCTACTCCACAAGAATTCAACTACATCCATCCACAAATATCTATGTATATGTACTAAAAAACTTTAAATGCTCACAGAGATCGCAGGCTCACAAGACAAAAGGACAATGTATGTATGTATTCGATATATTATATTATATTATATTATGATAT